>PVKP010002338.1:71452-125671 GCA_004027715.1 Plecturocebus donacophilus
AGGCAATTACCACTTGTCTATCTGCCAGCCAACTCTCCAGATATCATTAATATCATCTCCGTTGTCATTCTATTCTGCCTTTCAGGATTTAGACTTGGTAATTTTTTTTTTCTATTCCATTCAGAATTCTTTAGTGAGATTTTAGAAAAAAAAGTAGTTACATGCGTGTGTTCAGGCCTAAATCAATTGGAAAATTATGTTTCTTTGATAGTGTGATTAATTTTATATTTCTTTCTATTTTACTTAGGTACATGCATTACTTTTGGATTTATTTGCATCTTCCTTTACTGGAAGGGAATAAAGATAAGGATGGTGAGTGTTCTTATTCTCTTTATTTTTATTTTTTTGAGACAGGGTGTCACACTGTGGTCCAGGCTGAAGAACAGTGGCATGATTTTGGCTCACTGCAGCCTCAACCACCCAGGCTCAAGCTAACCTCCCACTTTAGCCTATCAACTAGCTGGGACTACAGCTGTGTGTCACCAGGCTTGGCTAATTTTTGACTTTTTTTTTTTTTTTTGCAGAGATGGTATCTCACTATGTTGGCCAGGTTGGTCTCGAACTCCTGAGCTCAAACAATCCACCCGCCTCAGACTGTCAAACTGCTGGGATTATAGGTGTGTGTCACCATGCCCAGTCCTCATTCACTTTTATGTCCTCAGAGGTCCCACAAGTCATGAAGTATAGCAAAGAATCAGTAACTACTTTTTAAATAAACAAGATACTCTCCAGATTTTAATTATTTGCCAATTGCCATAGATTTTTCTGTGCATTAAGTCCAGCTTTCCTCACTCCATTTCCCTTCTAGCCATGTTGATTCTCTCTCTAATTACTGGTCAAGATTCAAATGGAATGAAGCCATAAAGATATTTTTATATTTGCTTGTAAGAGAATAAGCTTTCACAAAGGATTTGAAAACTTGAGTTTTCCCTAAGTCCTGCAAATAGTTCCAAATAGCACCACTCCAATTATCAAAATATCACTAATGTTTTTGTTCAGTACCTTAAATTTTAAACAATGCAGAATATTTAAGCCAATTAAATAAATAACTTTTTCCAAAATTTTAACACATTTACCATCTAAAACTATCTTAAATACTACTGATAGTATATAGAACTCTCTTTAGGATAGCACAATTTAGACTAAAAACAGCATCAGCTATGTCATTTTCAATAACATGAAGCTAAAATTTAAATAGATCACCAAAGATTGAATTGAAATAAGCAAAAACATGATTAGTGTTTTACACCTTTAGCATTTCAAAATGTTCATTTTATTAAATAGTGAAATTATAAAAATTTCAATTGAAATTTATTCAATTGTAAATTAATACAATGCATGTGTTTTTCATGGGTGTGATAAATATTACTTTTAAAGTATGCAAGAAAAAATAATAGCACATATATTTTATTTTTATATAAGTAACTTTATTATGCTCACAATAGCAATCTTTGAATTAACAAATTTAAGTTAAAAATATTCTTCCTCTTTATTGTTATAGATTAAAATAGAAAATCATGATGTTCTTCAATAAGATTTTGACTTTATAACCTTTTAGAACTAAATTATAATATCTTTACAATTCGTTTGCAAAAACTTCAGTGTTTTGTACTTACCTACAATGTCCTTCATAAGGCCTACAATACTCTCATCTCCTGTAATCCAAGGACGCTTCCCTACTTCATGACCATATGCTGCTCTGAAATTGAAAAGACAAACATTTCTTAGCTTTTGTGTGCATGTGATTATTTCAAATATCAGCTTTAGCAAATAAACATTTCTATGTGGATCTTTCAACGTGTTAGTAATTTATATAAAGTCAAGCTTTTTTAAAACAAAATATATAATACTTGGGTTCAATGTCTTTTAACTTCTCTTTTTAAATTTCTTTTATTTTCTTTTTGTTAGGAATGGGGGAGATTGTTTATATATTATTTTAATATTTTGCTGCATTCTAGAGTCCAGTTGTTTTGGTCTTAATTATTTTGACATTTTAAAAATTATTTGGCCACTGCTTTTATGCCTGTAGAATGTAGTATCTATACTAAAATTTCCATACTATTTTGAAGGCTAGAGACTAAAATAATTATAAATTGACATTTAAAAATGGCTATAAATCTCTAAATTTAATAGAAGTATATAAAATATGATTATACTCATGATACCATTTTATAGGTAAATAACAAAATTTAGGAATAATCAAAGCCAGCACTACTTGGCTTGACCTATTTACTAGCAATTTAATCTGTCACATTTCAGCTCAATTTTATTAATCTAGTCAATATCCCAGGAGTCATAGTAGAAAAATGCAAAATACATAGAGTACTTCAATTTTTAAGAAATTTCAGTGACATGAAGAAGGCAAATACAGAAAAGCATAGAAGAAGAAATTAAAACAGAGGATTAAGATGAAGTGCCTCTGAGTGCTGTTACATTCTTGTATCTTATGATGTTCTGAATTTGATAGTTCTGTAAGCAAGCAGGGGGTCTCTAGGGATCATGACATTTATTTTATTTTATTTTATTTTTTTAATTTTTAAGTTTTTACCGGAGAACTTTAGATTTAAGCCATCAGCCTGTTTTACAGCTGCCTGCCCTGACGCCTGTTTTTATCCCAATCCTGGTGTGGAATGCTGTCACCTTGTTGGTTGGAGCTAGCTTCTGACACTCCCCAGCAACTCAGAGAAGACTCCAGATGAATTTTCCTGACTACCATGCCAAAGTCTCCATCCTAGGGAGGAGCTATAGCTTCACTACCATAACAAGTGACCTACGCACTGGCATGATTACTCACTGCATCTGCGCAACTGGGTTCCTTCCTCTACGTGCAATGATGCATCTTCTCCTCTATTACTCCACAAAATGCCCCTGTCACTTTCCCTCTGGGAGATACTGCTTTTATGAAAACTTCATGTCCTCCTTACTTGTGCCAAGTCATCAAACTCCTATTGATCAAAACTTGCTCTCTCTCTTTTTTTTTTAACAACAGGAAAATCATTTATTTTAAATAATATTTTAGACTTAAGCAATATTTTAAAACTTATTTCATAATAAACAAATATCCCAAAGGCAATTAAAAAGATAAATATTAAATATCTGAGTCGTTATATCTTCCTCTGACTTTGTATTATTATTATACTCTAAGTTCTGGGATACATGTGCAGAATGTGCAGGTTTATTACATAAGTATACATGTGCCATGGTGGTTTGCTGCACCCATCAACCTCCCACCGACATTAGGTATTTCTCCTAATACTATCCCCCCCCAACCTCCCACCCCTCTGACAGGCCCTGGTGTGTGATGTTCCCCTCCCTGTGTCCATGTGTTCTCATTGTTCAGCTCCCACATATGAGTGAGAACATGTGGTGCTTGGTTTCCCGTTCCTGTGTTAGTTTGCTGAGAATGATCGTTTTCAGCTTCATCCATGTCCCTGGAAAGACCTTTATTACTCAACACGTGAATGAACCCCATTTTTTCTGGATAACAGTTCTTAATTCTTTAGGAACTCAAAAGCTTTGTCAGCTTGAAGGAAAGGAATGAAAATGTGCTTTTTGTATAGTACCAACTTGGATTTGAATCCGTGTCAGTAAGCTGGCAGTGGTGGGCTGGTAAGCACTAAGAGGGGTGGAAAGACCGGGGGATTGGAGCACTGTTTTTCCTCCTTTGCAGATTTCCAGGATATAAATACTCCCATCGTGGGTGATTTCACACTACCAGCAAAAATTCTGAGTATTTAATAATTGGCTTTTGTCATCTGGTATAAGCCAGCTCCAGGTCACTACTGGTCATGAGAACACATTTATTAGAAGCTACAGGGCTTCATTTTCCACATTTGTACAAGTAAATGGGTAACACTATGGATCTTAAAGGATTTCCATGAGAAATAAATGAGACAACACATGAAAGAGACAGTTGCATAGTACCCCGTTCTGAGTCCTCTTTCCTAATGTGAATCTAATGCTAAAACTCCCTTCATCAGCATGTGGATAGAAGACAATTTTTAAACTAACATGTCTATTACCATATAAACTAAGATGAAGGAAGAGAACTTTCATTGAAAATAAACATAGACTGCTAAGAACTAAGGATGGAAGAAAGGGGCGTTTGTTAGTTATTATTATTCATATTAGTATTAGATAGCCTGCAGTTTGCCTCTTTCTTGATTTCCAATATAAATGCTAAAGATAAAAATCATTATCATTAAATGGTAGTTAAAGGCAGATACTTGGATCCTTTTTTATTTTAATCACATAGAGCTCCATGGCCTTTGCTGATAGCACGATACATCTTATTACATTTAGGTAGTAAAATTCTATGTTCTGCCTCAGAGAATTTATATCTCAGAATATTATGCCACCTACTCCTCACTCTGGTAGACACCGTGTTAATAATCTTTAAGAATATGTTTCTTGCTGCCATGCTTTTGGCATCTCCTTCCCTTTAAAATATCACACAGAGTCTGCTTCTTCATTTTGTTAGCCCACTAGCCTGCGGTAGTGAAATGTATTTAGAAAGTGTTACCCAAATAAACCCAAAGTAAACTGGCCTGCCATTAGAGAGAGTTGATGCAGATTAAAGTGCAGTTATAAACATCAGTATTAGAGATAAGAAAAAATATTATATTGCTCATACAAAACTACTTAAAATAGTTGCAGCATAGATGCAATCTTCTTTTACAAATGCTAGAAAGGAAAAGAGAGCATGGGAGAGTTAACTCACTACTACAGGATAAATCATTGCAATAAGTGAGCGTTTTCTGAGACATCTGCTAGGAGTATTTACTCACGAAATTAGGATTGCAGGATGTAAAACTGAATTAGGAAGTTAACAGAAACTTGGGTCCTATTTAAAGTGGGACCATGCTTTAACTATCCCACAAAATGAAAAATGGCCCTATTTTGAGAAAGCTTCCTTTCATAAGTAAATAATTAAGATTTCACAGCCTGCCTTCATTACATTATAATTTTTTTCCATGACCCAATTGATGATTAGCCAATAAAGATGTTAGGAGGTCAGGGACGTTGACTCATGCCTGTAATCCCAGCATTTTGAGAGGTCAAGGCCAGTTGATCTCTTGAGCCCAGGTGTTTGAGACCAGCCTGGACAATATTATAGGGAGATGCTGTCTCTTCAAAATTAAAGAAAAAATTAGCCAAGCTTGATGGCATGTGCCTGTAGTAGCAGCTACTCAGGAGACTGAGGTGGGAAGATACTTTGGGTTTAGGAGTTTGAGGCTGCAGTGAGCTATGATCACACCACTGCACTCTAGCCTGGGCAACAGAGTGGAACCCTTACTCCAAAAATAAATAAATAAATAAAAAGAATGTTAATTAGAAAAACAAAAACAAATAAAGATTTTGTGAAAAATCTTTGTAACATGCCATACTATGTGTTTTCTTATGCTCTCTTTTTCAAACACTATTGTTTTTAAAGGAAGAAATGCTTAAATTTAAAGCAACTAGAGGGGTCTGCAGGAGGGATCTACGTCTCTCTGTCATGTTTTATCAGTGGCCCATCAGCACAACATGCTGCCATGTAAAGTAAACTAAGTGGTTTATTCCTGATATGTAATTCGAAAAGATATTTTCATCTTTATATAATCTTACCTAAACTTTCAGAGTTCTTAGAAGAATCCCTGTTCAGACAAAACTGTAGTAGGTTTTTGCTCTTATGAAAAAGAGAGAACACCTGTTATGTAGCAGATTTGACAATGTAAATGACCTAAATATTGTGATTCTATTTTAGGGACATAATACTCATTTCCCAGCTTGTCATAATGCTCTTCAGGACTGATATATCCTTCTATTCTAGCTGAATTATGGCATTATGATCATAAACCAATGTTATTCTCCATTAAATAATCTGTCATTAGTAAATATTTAATATAAAATATTTCCCCCAAATACTTTATGCTTATTGCCTACTCATTCCAACAGACCCATAGATTTCAGGCATATTGTTGCTTCTAATTGTTACAAAACCTTTTTGCTTATAATTATTAAGTATCAAATAAATATAATCACCCAAAAATTTCCTATTTCAGAATATTGAAATTGTCTAAATATTGCCATTTTGCAAAACAAATATATTCTTCAATGCGTTATTAATCTTTAGAAATCCTGTAGAGTTGAAAATAAAAATGCAAAACTATGGTAATAGCATTTTAAAACTAATGTAGAGGTAAAAGCTTCTAAGAGAACTATTTTCACAATTT
The DNA here is from genome assembly GCA_004027715.1 of Plecturocebus donacophilus. Taxonomy (NCBI): domain Eukaryota; kingdom Metazoa; phylum Chordata; class Mammalia; order Primates; family Pitheciidae; genus Plecturocebus; species Plecturocebus donacophilus. Next base: position 77,668 of record PVKP010002338.1, read on the forward strand.
GCCTTAAGCGTGTTTTAGAAATCATTTGGTTCTGCTATTATCTGAAAGTGTCCCCTTAAAATTCATATGTTAAAACTTGATCTGTCAATGTGACAGTTAAGAGGTAGAGTCTTTAGAAGGTGATTTAGTCATAAAGGCAGGGCCCTCATGAATGGGATTAGGACCCTTAGAAAAGAGGTGGGAGGCAGGTGTTTGCCTCTTCTGTGAGGATGCAGCAAGAAGTACCACCTTGGGAGCAGAGAGCAGACCTTACCAGACACTAAATCTGCCAGCACCTTGATCTTGGACTTCTCAGCCTCCAGAACTATAAGAATATTAATTTCTCTTTTCTAGAAATTATTCAGTCTCAGGTACTTGTATAGCAACAGAAACAAACTAAGACAGATCCTAAAATATTTCTAGTTGTACCTATATTCTTGGATTTTCTTTAGTATAAGAAATCAAAGAGCCATCCGAATTACAAAATTAGGCTGTATTATGACAAAAAATCATTTATTCAATACTTAAGTGTGGTAGGCAGTACATCTACAATTGGCCATAAAACTGGAGAAGGTGGAATCCATGAGCCAAATGGCATTTCCTACTTTATAGTATTTGGATGGACAGAAATTTGACATCTATATGCCTGTGTAAAATCTTGCTTTGCCAAAGCACTCTAATTTTTATATTACTGTCAAGATTATAATTTTTTTTTTTGAGACTGGGACTCACTCTGTTGCCCAGGCTGGAGTGCAGTGTCACAATCTAGGGTCACTGCAACCCATCCCTTCCAGGCTCAAGCAATCCTCCCACCTCAACCTCCAGAATAGCTGAAACTACAGGCATGTGTCACTAGATCCAGCTAAATTTTTTGCATATTTTGTAGAGATAGGTTTTTACCATGTTGCTCAAGCTGGTCTCAAACTCTTGAGCTCAAGTGATCTGCCTGCCTTGGCATCCCAAAGTGTTGGGGATTACAGTATTGAACCATGGCACCTGGTCAAGATTATACATTTTTAACATTATCTTTTTCATCTAAGCAACTACATTCGATGTGCATTACAGTATTTAGTAAATGTGTAGCTGTTTATACTCAGTAATTCCCATAATCTATCGGTCAAGAAGAAAGGGAGTCACTGACCTGGCTTGAGTATCAGCCGAGAAGTAGAGCAGAAGTGGCACTGAGAGAGACAAAGAAATGATCAGGCAAAACTTACCACAATAAGGGCAGGCCCTGGATCTGGAGGCAGCTGAACACATGCAGGGTTTGATATTAGTACAAAAAACAAAGCAGCAGTCAGAAAGAAAAATGAAGAGATCAACAGCCCACTAAAGTGGCATGAAGACTACTTGCATATATCTATATTTAAAGACAGGGCCTTGCTGTAGCCCAGGATAGAGCGAAGTGGCACAATCACAGCTCACTGCAACTTTGACCTGGGTGCAAGTCATCCTCTCACCTCAGCCTCTCAAGTGTCTGGGACTACAGGCATGCACCACTGTGCCCAGCTAATTTTTGTATTTTTTTGTAGAGATGAGATCTCACAGTGTCGTCCAGGCTGGTCTGGAACTCCTGGGCTCCTGTGATCCAACCGCCTCAGCCTCCGAAAGTGCTGGGATTACAGATGGTAGCCACTGCACCCGTACCTTTGTTGCTCAGGCTGGTTTTAATTCCTGGGCTAAAGTGATGCACGTGAGCCTCCCAAAGTGCTGGGAATACAGCCATGAGTCACCATGCCTGTTCTGACTACTTTGAACACATTTGAACAAAGAGCAGCCACAGAAAGAAATGTTATCTAAACTTAAGCAAAGTCTCCTAAAAATACAGCTGCCACTGACCCATCCTCAGAGTTAGATGGACCTTAGCACCTGGAGGTACAAATTCAGCTGCTATTCATCTCCCTCTTGGGAGCTTCCGGCTAGGAAGGATACTGCCCATTAGCATCAGGATGAAAAAGCCCAATAGAAACCTTTGTATTTTCCCATTGAAGTTCTAAAACTCTTCTTTTTAGTTAAGCTGGTATAAGCCTTTACCTGTGGCTGTTCGGCAAACTACCCCTTGTAGAATTCTTCTGAGTATGAAATAAACTTTTCTCTTGTTAGCCTGTCTGTTGTCAATTAATTGGCAGGCCCCCAATCACTTTGACCTAAGTACTTAGTCGGAAAAAGTTTCCTCCCAACAGAATTTCAGCTGGAAAAGTTCAGAAGTGGGATTTTAAGCTAAATATTTGAGAGGTAAAAAATAATAATGAGGAAAGCCTTTTGGGATCAAAAACGGTGGGAGAGGTACAGAGAATAGGCATGTGATCAGGCACCCCAAACACCGTGGACATTTATGGGCAGGGCCATGATGTTGACTGAGTCACTACAGATTAAAACAAGAAGACTAAATAAAATGAACAAAGCGAGGATGGAATAGATGTCCATTTGCTTAGTAGTCTTCTTTAATTCACTGTACATTGTCTGAAGCATTAACATATACAATCTTTCTGAATCATGTCTAACGAAAACTCAGTAAGAACGATTAATTAAAAAGATGAAATTTTCTATCATCACAAGGTGAAATATAAAAGACGAAACAATAGAAGGGCAAGAGGTGCTTTCCTGAAATGCAACTTTAAAGTCTTGAAAATAATCAACTGGTTTCTTACTTAAGTAGGATGACCATAAGGATAGGAATAGAATACAGGGCAGAATATATTTTAAATGCCTGAAGGATAAAAATGCACAGCCTTGCTGAATGAATATCCAAGAGGCAAGGACACTCTATAATAAAGTTCAAATCCATTCAATCTAATTATTTGCCCTCTCTTACATTAAGGCCAAAAATGAATGTTAACCATTTTTATTAACTATGACCCCCATTTATTAAATACTAAACCTGCTAGAGCAAATGTGGTGATATGTATTTTGCAAATCATGCATAAAAGTAATACAGATAAAGTTATAATATGATTAATAAATTATATAAACTTCTATCATTCTTGCATCAAGTTGTGAAATTACATTCTTAATCACTAAAATTAAGAACTTTGCCGTATTATCTAAAAGCCACGGTTCTAATCATTTGCATGGTCAGTGTAAGCTAAATTTTATTTATTTATTTATATAATATATATGGAATAGGCCTAGGTTCTATGGAAATATTATGCCATTTGTATCTAAGGGCCTTGACCATTGCAGATTTTGGGATCATAGGGAGGCCCTGGAACTAATGCTCCACAGATAACCAAGGGATGACTGTACTAGGATTCTATTACCTATTTTTCCAAATATTAGACAACCTAATGTGATTTTGTAAATTTTTGTATGAGATCTAGTATAGTAGCTTTTAAAATAATACTTACATTTTGGCCCACTTATCTAGTTCTTCTTCAAGATATGTTTTAACCACTTTTGGTTGAAGGCCAAGAGAATTTCCCAAGAAATAGATGGCATTTTCATCTTTATTCACTAATGATAAATCAACTGAAACAGAAGAAATGTCAAAAGAAAAAAATTTTCCATATGGCATTGTTAAGCCAGTACAAACAATTAATATAATCAACTCCAAGAGGGATAAAAAGTAATTAAAAATTACTCCCAAGGATGACATCAGGTCCTCTAAAAATAATTAACTTTTGCATTTACGTTTTAACATGTAATTTAAGACTATAGAGGCTATTATGATGATCTCTGATATTTACTGGGCTCCATGAAGAAATCTAAATTAGCAACTACTTCCAATCATGAATACCAAAGGATTAGAAAACAGTTAAAAACATTTTTTTAAAAATTGTATAAGAAGATTACCAGGATTTAGGTCAGTATTAACATCATATTAATTTGTGTTGTAGACATGACAATTAAAAAAATGTAAATGATTATTTATATAACTAAAGTAGATGTACTAGATTTATGCATCGTTTTCATTCTATATCCATATACACGTATGCATAGTACTAACACATATAGGCAAAGATTGCTTTCCAAATCTACTTCTTATTTATATAAATCAAATTTCAATGATTTTTATCCTCATCTTACCCACTGCAAACAAACCAATCCATGTGCTTAAAGCATAGTCCAGAAAGTCACAAGTTAATAATCATACTTGTAAACTACTGAGTTTTCTCAGGAAAAAGAAGTCTAAGCTGCTGATTTATATGTCATTGGAATCATTCAGTACTATGTTGTTTTTTACTTCAGACTGCTTAATTAAACCTCGAAAGACTTTTTAAAGGTATATTTCAACCAGATCCCTTTTATGGATACTGCTTTTCATTGGCATCTTTTAAACCTGACCAGTAGAAGATATGTACATATTGTTTACACATATGTGCCAGAAGGGTCCTCTTGGTTAAGATATCCATTATTTTTCCGGACCTAGGGTTAGATATGCCTCCCCATTTCCCATCATCAAGGTTATCATGCCAGCCAGGCACGGTGGCCCATGCCTGTAATGTGGCACTTTTGGAAGCAAAATGGGAGGATCACTTGAGCCCAGGAATTTGAGACAAGCCTGAACAACACAGTGAGACTCCATCTCTACTTAATTAAAAAAAATTTTAAAGAAAAGGTTATCACATCAATGGTTCTTGTCACATTGGACATTACTGATAATCTCCTTTTAGCTTCAGTCTAAGTTTAATGCCTTCGGGAATGTATCCACATTTTTTCATGGCTCCTATGCTTTCTCTATACAACCCTTGAGAATATGAGAGCTCAAGGTCCATCCATAACTCCCAGTCCTTTGGTGCCAGCTCCTGACTCTTGTACACCTCAGTGTCTTGTGGATTCTGTTGGACAGCTTGTTTGATGTTTAATGCTTATGAAGTGGGACAGATTCCCCTTTCTGAAGCATTTATTGTATTTACCCTTTTTTCCCAAAGGCAAGTCAGGATTAATGTATGCCAGTCATTCTTGTTCTTCAGGATATTTTCTGTCTCCTGTACTGAAATTTTTTAGTATATTGTGAGTTCAGTGCTATGATAAACATTTATTGTAGAATTTATGATATTATTACATTTTGCTTTAAAGTAGGAGTTGCCAATTAGGGGATACATTTTTTGCAGTTTCTCAGTGGTCTCTTGGTTTTCTCTCTCACTTCAATGACCTTTTCACAAAGGTTGTGGAGCTTACTGGAACTTTCCTTTTCAAAGTGAACTGCTTGATTAACACATGACGTTAGTAGAGCCCCCAATTTTGGTTAAGTCACAGTGCTTCAAGACTGTGGCTCACTCTTCTTCTAGGTGTCATTTTCCAACTGTTTCTTTTAGTGCCTTTGCTTCTTGTTCTCTGCAAAGTCTTCCTCCATTGAATTTAGCTTGATCTTATTAGGGGGAGGAAAAGGGGGGTAAGGTGTCTCAATTTCTTCCTCTTAATCCACACCATCCAGATCTACTCTGAGAAAACACTAAGAGATGTCATGATCTGGGGATCCTGTGGGTTTATGTTCAGATCAGATCATTTCCTGCATTCGTTCTATTAACGCCCAGCAGGCAGGATCTTTAACCAGCACCTTTGTTTTAAACAAGGCAAGGCAAACTTTTTCTGGAAAAAGTCAGAAAGTAAATTACTTCAGGCTTTCTAGGCCATGTAGTCTCCATTGCAATTCCTCCTTTTTATTATGGTAGGATGAAAAAAGCCATAGATAAATAAATGTGGCAGTGATCCTAAAAACTTTATTTCAGAAAGAAAGGAGAGTTTTCTGAGCCTTGCCTGGGACACATTTCAAATTCTGGCACATATTGGGTGTGTTAAAAGAGTTCATCAGTTCTCCCCATCAGCCAAGTCTCTGCATTTCTCCTTGAGCTGGGAGTACTTGCATCATGTACCAAGTCCCCTAGTTTACTAGGGTTTCTATAACAAAGCTACACAACTGGGTAGCTTAAACAGAAATTTATTGTCTCACATTTTTGCACACTCTAAGTCCAAAATCAAACGTTGGCAAGGTTGATTCCTTTCAAGCACTGTGAGGGAAGAATCTGTTCTAGGCCTCTCTGCTTGGCATATAGATGACCATCTTTTTGTGCATATGGCATTCTCCCAGTATGCCTGTTTTTCCCCCTCCACTTTCCCCCTTTAATAAGAACATCACAATGTATTGAATTAGGGTCCACTCTAATGACCTCATTTTAACTTGATTATTTTTGTAAAGACATTCTTAGGCACAGGTGGTTAGGCTGACAACATATGGATTTTTAGGGAACATAATTCAACTCATAGCACTCTGCTTAAAGGTTTACTTGACTTTGAACTTGTTTATGAGCTCAAGAGTTTTAGCTTTTGACAAACAGGGCTTGCTCCAGTTAGTCCTTACGTCAACAGTGTTAGAGGCATTCTTCTGGAATGCTCCTTTCTTGGAAAAGGCTACAGTATGATTGCTATAAAGCTCATGGTTCTGGAAACTCACTTGATTGCTTGGGGAGCATTTTAGTGCATCAGACATGTTTACCACTGTGGACCTTATGAGCTTACTCTTTTAGTTGATATGAAGCTTAACCTGGAACCAGTTTCAAAATATCATTACCACTTCAGATTTAAAACTTCTCCCCAATCCCAGCTCATGCCTGACTTAAGTACCAAAAACTGCAGTTTAGAACAAAGGAATGTGTCTATAAACAATTTATTTCTCTTGTTCCTCACTGCTGCTGCTTCTAATTCCTCCAATGAAGTGGAAAAAGAAAGGCAAGAAAACCTTAGTCCAGCTTTAGTGCTTTTTGGTTAGCTCTTTCCCTTATGAGTTACTTTTGGTGAGTTCATTAAAATCTCCTTCCCACTGGAGACCTCCAATCTCGTTTTCTGAGCTAATTAATGCATACTTCAGCTGATGTCTCACGATCTGCTCACTACCACCACTTCCCACCCATGCAATATATTTCTACAACATTTATGCAAAAATTGCCACAACCCAACAAGCACACTTCTCAGGTATGACCCTTTTGAAGTATCTTTTGTTATAGAAGTTAATAAAAAATTATTTTAGGCAGATAGAGACGAAAAGAGGTTCTTGGGAAGTTTTTGTTTCTTTTAAAGCAGCTCCAGAAGCGTTTTTTGTCTAGCAGGAAATCCTCCGCTCTTAGAGCCAGGCAGGCAAGCTTTAATATGAAATGCAGGCCATTAGAAACTGGGTTCACCCAAACATGATGATTTCCATCATCTTCCTCTTGTCCCCACATGTGCCTGGCAACATGACCGCCCCCCTATATCCCCGTCCACGTGTGGAGAACATCAAGGTGCACTGTATTTGCATATTAAAAGGCTAGGGTGAAAGGGCCAGCTTTTTCATGGGCCTACCTGAATGGCAAACCTCATCAAACCAATCCCTGGGCTCTGTGCAAATCAATCAGCATCTCCTCCAGCCTCCTCATATAACTGGCTGTTTTCCGAGGCACTCAGGCTTTCTTCTCTTGGCTTGGACACCTGCCCCCGCCCCAGGGGAGCTGCTGCTTCCTTTCCTGCCTAGTAAACTCTCTGTTCGAGCTGGGCGTGGTGGCTCCAGCCTCTAGTTGCAGCACTTTGGGAGGCCAAGGCAGGTGAATCACAAGATCAGGAGTTCGAGATCAGCCTGGACAATATGGTGAAACCCTGTCTCTACTAAAAATACAAAAATTAACCTAGCGTGGTGGCACAGGCCCGTAGTCTCAGTTACTTGGGAGGCTGAGGCAGGAGAATCGCTTGAAATTGGGAGGCAGAAGTTGCAAGAGCCGCACTCCAGACTGGGAGACAGAGGGAGACTCTGTCTCACCAAAATAAATAAATAAATAAATATAAAAATAAACTCTCTGTTCCTTAAATCCACTCCACATGTGTCCGTGCCATTTTATCTAAATTGGCACAAGACCAAGGACCCTGGTGTTCCTCCAGCTGTATCATTTTCACTATGCTACTTTTCAGTGGGTTCACTTTCCTCAAAGGAAATGCTGACATAGCTTGGAGAAATTGTGGGTTCATTTCCACCATTACAAAAAAGTGAGTGTCACAATAATGCAAGTTACATAAATTTTTTGGTTTCCCAGTGCATATAAAAGTTATGTTTACACTTTACCATAGTCTATTGAGGGTGCAGTAGCATTTTTTCTAGAAACAATGTCCATATCTTTATTTTAAAAACACTTTGTTGCTCAAAAATGCAATCAGTGAGACTTCAGTGAGTCATAAATGTTTTGCTGGCAGAAGGTCTTGCCTGAATATTGATGGCTGCTGACTTATCAAGGTGATGGTTGCTGAAGGTGGGAGGGTCTGAGGCAATTTCTTAAAATCAGACAACAGTGATTCATTGCACTGACTCTCCTTTCACAAGATCTCTTTGGAGTTCAGCTGGGTGCAGTGGTTCATGCCTGTAAACCCAGTACTTTGGAAGGCTGAGGTGGGTAGATCTCTAGGTCAGAAGTTTGAGACTAGTCTAGGCAACATAGTGAAACCCCATCTCTACTGAAAATATAAAAAGTTAGCTGGGTGTGGTGGTCTGCGCCTCTAATTCCAGCCACTCTGGAGGGAGGCTGAGTCAGGAACCCGGTAGGCAGAGGTTGCAGTGAGCTGAGATTGAGCCATTGCACTCCACCCTAGGTAACCATGTGAGATTCTGTCTTAAAAAAAGAAAAAAAAAAAGGATTTATTTGGAGCACACAATACTATTTGATAGGATTTTATCCACTTTTATGGAATATTCTAAATTCTTTGTTGTTATTTCAACAAGGTTCATAGCATCTTCAGCAGGAGCATAGTTTACCTCAAGAAACCACTTTTTTTTTTTTTTGCTCAGCCATAGAAACAACTCCTCATTCATTTAAGTTTTCTTATTAGATTGCAGCAATTCAGTCACATCTTCAGAGTCCAATCCTAATTTTAGTTCTTTTGTGATTTTTACCACCTCTGCAGTTACTTCTTCCAGTGAAGTCTTAAATCCCTCAAAGTCAGTCATGAGAGTTGAAATAACTTCTTCCAAATTCATGCTAATGTTGGTATTTTTTGCTCCTCTTGTGAATCACAGAGGTTCTTAATGGTATCTAGAATGTTGAATCTTTTCCAGAAAGTTTTCAATTTCCTCTCCTAGTTCCAGCAGAGGAATTGCTATCTATGGCAGCTATAGTCTTATAAAATGTATTTCTTTTGCAGGGGGTGGGGGACAGAGTCTTGCTCTGTTGCCCAGGCTGGAGTGCAGTGGTGCTATCTAGGCTCACTGCAACCTCTACCTCCCAGATTCAAGTGATTCACCTGCCTCAGCCTCCTGGGTACCTAGGATTACACGTGGGTACCGCCATGCCTGGCTAATTATTGTATTTTTAGTAGAGATGAGGTTTCACTATGTTGGTCAGGCTGGTCTCAAACTCCTGACCTTGTGATCTGCCCACCTTGGCCTCCCAAAGTACTGGAATTAGAGGCATGAGCCACCATGCCTGGCCATAAAATGTATTTCTTAAATAATAAAACTTGAAAGCAAAAACTACTCCTTGGTCACAGGCTGCAAGATGAAATGCTGTGTTAGCAAACTTGAAAACATTAATGATGTCCCTGTATATCTCCAGCAGAGCTGTCAAGTGACCAGGTGTATGGTCAGTGAATAGTAATATTTTGAAAGGAATTTATTTTTTCTGAGTAGTAAGTCTCAGTACTGGGCTAAAAATGTTCAGTAAACCTTGCTCTAAACACATGCAGTGTCATTCAAGCTTTGTTGTTCTATGTATACACCACAGGCAGAGTAGATTTAGCATAATTCTTAAGAGCCCTAATATTTTCAGAATGGTCAATGAGCGGTGACTTAACTTAAAGGCACCAGCTGCATTAGCACCTAGCAAGAAGTCAGCTTGTCTTTGAAGTGCTGAAACAAGGGACCAACTTCTCCTCTCTAGCTATGAAAATCCTAAATGACATCTTCTTTTTTTTTTTTTTTTTTGTTCTCATAAATCAGTTTTATTCCAGGTTTTTATTATTCCCTTGGGTGAGCTACTCCAATTGGAATCAATATAAGTGCAAGTGGTCCAATCAATCTCGATATTTGATTATGGATTGGGGATCCCCAGGTCTGCTTTTTAGCCCATTTCTTTCTGATCTTCTCCCTAAAAGAACTGAATATTCTTATTGGCATCTATGAGTTATGATCATGTTTAGAAAGCAGATAAGACTCTTCATTTGTATAATGACAACTGAAGCCCCTGAAATGAGCAAGCATTCATAAAGACTTAAAATATGTAACCATAACATCATCAAAAAACTCTTCAAGTTTCTTAGTATTTTTCTTAAGATGAAGTCATGTTTTAAAATAACTATTCTTTCTTTGAAAAAAACCTTGTTAACACAACTGGTGACTATAAACCACATTCTTAGGGTGCTATTAGGTAAGTGATCATTTCTCATGACAAAGATGTTATTTATTTTCACATGATTGTTTCAGAGCTGACCCATACCAACTGGATTACGTTAACAACAAAAAACAGTTAAGGTGAATAAAATGCTTTTGAAGGTATCCAGGCTGGTTCTTTTCATTTTTGTAATTATAGAGGCTGGAAAGCCACCATCAGGGGGATTTAAAAGAGAAAAACAGCTCAACTTTAAATTAGAGAGCAAAATTGATTAAGTTCTTCCTCAAGAGCCCAACATTTATATATCAAACTCTCTTTGCTTTATGCACAAATTTATATCTTATGATTCTTTACATACTGAATGTTTATTTTGGGACTCATGGTACCATATTACAGTTTTCTTGCCTCTGACTCTAGTCACCTGTTCTAGGTTCTTAAGCAAAATTTTTGCAAAGGCACAATTAAACACTAAATAGTATTTTCTTCCAAGAGAAGGCTGTTTCATCTTGGAAATTCTGTATACCTATGTAACGAACCATTCTGCACATGTATCTCAGAACTTAAAGTAAAATTAAAAAAAAATTAAAAAAAGAAAATCCTGTAAATCTGTTGTTTAATATAGCCTTCTTCATCAATTATCTTAGCTAGATCTTCTGGATAACTTGCTGTACTTCCCCATGAGCACTTGCTGCTTCACCTTGCACATTTATGTTATGGAGGCAGCTTCTTTCCTTAAACCTCATGAACCAACTTCTGCTAACTTCAAACTCTTCTTTTGCAGCTTCCTCACCTTGCTAAGCCTTGATACAATGGAAGAAAGTTAAGGCCTTGCTCTGACTTAAGCTTTGGCTTTAAAAAATGTGACTGGTTTGATCTATCTAGACCACTTAAACTGTCTCCATATGAGCAGTAAGGATGTTTTGCTTTCTGGTCTTTTATGTATTCCCTGAAGTAGCACTTTAAATTTCTTTCAGTAACTTTTTTTTTTCCATTTACAGCATAGCTAACTGTTTGGAATAAGAGGCCATATTTTCAGCTTTCACCTTATCTTTTTTTTTAAGCTTGATCATTTGTAGTTTTTGGTTTAGAATGAGAAACCTGTGAATTATCCCTTCACTTGAAAACCTAGACGCCATTGTAGGGTTATTCATTGCCCTTATTTCAATGTTGTTGTATTTTAGAAAATAGGGGGGACCAAGGAAAGAGAAGGAGGCTGAGAACAACTGGTCTCTGGCAGAGTCAGAACACACACAACATTTATTGATAAAGTTCACCATCTTACATGAACACAGTTCATGTTGCCTCAAAACAATTACAATAATAACATCAAAGAGCACTGATCACAGATTACTATTACAGATATAATAATGGAAAAGTTTGAAATATTGTGAGAATTGCCAAAATGTGCCACAGAAACACAAAGCAAGCACATGCTCTTGGAAAAATGATGCTGATAGACTTGCTGGAATTGGAGTTGCCACTATTGTTTAATTTCTTTAAAAAAATGCAGTTATCTGTGAAGCACTCTAAAGCAAAATGCAGCACTACCCAGGTATGGACAGTTTTCCAATCAGGAAAACAGGTGAGGTGTTCCAGATGGTTGACTAGAAGTAGCTAGTGTGTGCTGCTCTAATGGAGAGGAAACAAAGTGGAGAGTAAATGTTACATCTTTAAGTAGATCATCTAAGAGGTCATGTTTGGATTCAACAAGAAACCACAGGCCCCACGGAGAAAACAGGAGTGAAGCCAAGGACCTGCCCACTCGGGACCAGTATAGAGCTGGGGAAAACTCCATAAAGTCAGGAAACGACTGATGAGTGAGGGTTCCCAGGGGATCCAAACTTCTGCCATAGACCTTTGCGATCCTGGACATGGGAGAAGCCCTTGACCCCAATGGAACTCCAAATCAATACAGAGATCAGCCTGGAGTCTTTGCAGGGGCACCACTGAAGCCCACATGGAGCCGCACAGGCCTTGGATCCCTGAATAGCTAGGCGTCAGCTGCCATATCCCCAATAGAGGCTACTGAAACGGTGCCAAGGAGTGGCCAAACTATCTAAGCCAACACAATAAAACAGGTGAAAGAAGGGCAATACATAATGATAAAGGGTTCTATTCAACAAGAACACTAAACTACCCTAAACATATACATACCAAACATTGGAGCACCCAGATTCATAAAACAAGTACTTCTAGACCTATGAAAAGACTTTGATAGTTAACAATACTAGTAGGGGTTTTCAACACCACACTGACAGCATTAGATAGATCATTAAGTCAGAAAACTAGCAAAGAAATTTTAAACTTCTATTCAACACTTAACCAGTTTGACTTAATTGACATCTATAAAATATTCCACCCTTCAACCACAGATTATATAGTCTTCTCATCTGTGAACAGAACATACTCTACAATTGACCACAGGCTTTGAGATAAAGCAAATCTCAATAAATTAAAAAAAAAATCGAAATCATACCAACCATACTTTCAGACCACAGTTGAATAAAAGTAGAAATCAATACCAAGAAGATCTTTCAGAAGTACACTATTACATAGAAATTAAGCATCTTACTCCTGAATGACATTGGGGTAAACAATGAAATTAAGGCAGATATCAAAAAATTATTTGAAATAAATGAAAACAGAGACACACCAACATACCAAAATCTCTGAGATGCAGCAAACACAGTATTATGAGGAAAATTTATAGTGCTAAGCACCTACATCAATAAGTTAGAAAGATCTGCAGTTAACAAAAATAACACACCAAGAGGAACTAGAAAACCAAGAACAAATTAACCCCAATGCTAGTAGAATAAATAACTGAAATCAAAGCAGGAAAGAATGAAATCGAGTCCTAAATATTCATAAAAGGGATAATCGGAACCAAAAGCTGTTTCTTTAAAGGGATAAACAAGATCGGTAGACTACTATCCAGATTAAAAAGGGAAAAATAAAGAAAATTCAAATATGCACAGTCAGAAACAACAAAGATGACATTACAGCTAATCCTACAGAAACGCAAAAGATCCTCAGAGACTCTTTTGAACATTTTACTCATGAAAACTAGGCAATCTGAAGGAAATAGATAAATTCCTGTAAAGATACAACCTCCCAAGATCAAACCAGTTAGGAACTAAGACCCTGAACATTCCAACAGAGTTTCAAAGTTGAATCAGTCATAAAAAACGTACCAACCAAAAAAAGCTCTACACCAGAAGGATTCACAGCCAAATTCTGTCCGACTTACAAAGAAGAGTTGGTCCCAATACTGCTGAAACTATTCCAAAAAATTAAGGAGGGGATGACTCCTCCCCAACTCATTCTAGGAAGCCAGCATCAGTCAATACCAAAATCTGGCAAAGAAATAACAACAAAAACAACAAGAAAATTACAAGTCAATATCCCCATAGATGCAAAAATCATCAACAAAAGACTAGCAAACAAAATCCAGAAGCACATCAAAAAGTTATTTCACCACATTCAAGTAAGTTTTATTCCTGGGATGCAGGGTTGGTTCAACACATGTAAATCCACAAATGCGATTCACTATATAAAGAGAATTGAGAACAAAAACCATATGGTCATGCCAATAGGTACTGAAAAAGATTTCAGTAAAATCCAGTATCCCTTTATGATAAAAACCTTTAACAATTAGGCATCAAATGAACATACCTCAAAATAATAAGAGCCATCTATGATAAACCCACAGCCAAAATAATACCGAATGAGCAAAAGCTGGAAGCATTCTCCTTAAGAACTGGAACAAGTCAAGGATATCTCCTACTCCTATTCAGTATAGTACTGGAAATCCTAGCCAGGGCAATCAGTCAAGAGAAAGAAAGAAAAGGCATCTAAATAGAAAAAGAATCATCTATCTTTACTAATGATAAGATTCTATACTTAGAAAACCCTAAAGACTCCACCAAAATGCTCCTAGAACTGCTAAACACCTTTGGTAAAGTTTCAGGATACAAAATCAACATTAAAAAATCAGGAGTATTTCTATATGCCAATAATGTTCAAGCTGAGAGCCAAATCAATAATACAATCCTATTTGCAACAGCCAAAAAACAGTAAAACACCAAGAAATATATCTAACCAAGGAGGTGAAAGGTCTCTACAAGGAAAACTACAAACACTGCTCAAAGAAAAATCACAGATGACACAAACAAATAGAAAAACATTCCATACTCATGGATTGGAAGAATCAATATTATGAAAACCACAATATTGCTCAAAGCAATTTAGAGTTTCAAAGCTATTCCCAACAAACTATTAATGTCATTTTTCACAGAAGTGGAAAAATATATTCTAAAAATTTATATGTGACCAATAAAGAGACTGAATAGCCAAAGCAATCCTAAGCAAAAAGAACAAGGCTGATAGCATCATATTACCTATCTTCAAATTATAAAGCTACAATAACCAAAACAGCATGGTACTGGGACCAAAACATATACATAGACCAATGGAACATGAAAGAGAACCGAAAATAAAGCCACATGTCTACAGCAGTCTAATCTTTGACAGAGTTGACAAAAACAAGTAATGAGGTAAGAACTCTTATTCAATAGGTGATACATGCTGAGATAACTGGCCAGCAATATGCAGAAGAATGGAACTAGACCCCTACCTTTCACCATATACAATTATTTACTCAAGATGGATAAGACTAAAATGTAGGGCCTAAAATTGTAAAATTCCTAGAGGAAAACCTAGGAAATATCATCCTGGACAGTGGCCTTGACAAAGGATTTGTGACTGACTCCTCAATAGCAATTTCAAGAAACCCACAAAACTGACAAGCAAAGAGCTTTTGCACAGCAAAAGAAACTATCAGCAGAGTAAACAGACCTACAGAATGGGTGAAGATAGTCACAAACTATGCCTTGCACCGATCTAATATCCAGAATCTATAAGGAATTTAAGCAATTCAACAAGCAAAAAACAAATAACTCCATTAAAAAATGGGCAAAGAACAAGAATAGGCACTTCTCAAAAGAAAACATGCATGCAGCCAGCAAATATATGAAAAAATGCTCAGTATCATTAATTGTTAGCGAAATGCAAATCAAAACTGCAATGAGAGAACATCTCACAACAGTCAGAATGATTATTACTAAAAAATCAAAAAATGAGCTTGCAAAGAAAACAAAAACTTGTACATCATTGGTAAAATGTGAATTAGTTCAGCCACTGTGGAAAGCAGTGTGGAGATTTCTCAAAGGATTTAAAATATAACTACTATTTGACCCAGCAATCCCATTACCAAGTATATACATAAAGGAAAACACATTGTTCTGCTAGAAGAACACAAGCATTTGTAGATTCACTGCAGAATTATTCACAAAAGCAAAGATGGAATGAATCTAGATGCCCTTCAGTGGTGGATTGGACAAAGAACATGTGCTACAAATATACCAAGAAATACTACGTAGTCATAAAAAGAATGCAATCATGTCCTTTGCAACACCATGGATGCAGCTGGAAGCCATTATCTTAAGTGAATTAATTCATGATCAGACAACTGAATACTATATGTTCTCATTTTTAAATGAGAGCTAAACATTTGGTACATATAGCTATAAAGGTAGGAACAATACTACCTATTGGGTACAAGGTTCACTACCTGGGTACCAGGATCATTTGTACTCCAAATAATGGCATCATGCAATTTACCCATATAACAAACTTGCACATGTATCCCCTGAAACTATAATAAAAGTTGAAATTAAAAAAAAAATATTACAAAACAGCAAAGTGCAATAAAACGAGTTGTGTCTGTATGCCCCCTTAATAAATTCATTGTTGGCATCCCAATAAAGCTAATTTTAATTTGAATTGCAACTATGTTAAAGCTTTTGTATAAAGATTTGTATCTTCTACATATATGGATTACCTATCAAAATGACTTCCACAAAAAAAGCACTTAATATATGTTTGAAACATCCTATTAACACAATCAACATTGGCCATACATGACCACAATTGTAAATACCTTGTTAGATACAAGTACCAGATAGTCTGTGTTTGAATGACATAAACTGCCATTCATGTTAATATTATACATATACAGATATGTTACTATTAAAACTGGTAATAATAATACTCCTGAAATAATTTGTTTTAATTCTATAATTAGAAAATGGAGCATTTTGTACTTTATTAGGACTTAGATACTGGGCTACCACAGTCCCTGGGTTTGACTCAGAAACTCTAAATTTTTTGGTGTAGGACTCTAATATAGGCCTATTCTTAAAAAAGATCCCCCAACCAATTCCTTATGTGAACTCACTTCAGAAATTCTGGCATTTAATTTACGCATTAAAAACAAAACAAAAAGTAAACAACAACAAGAAAATGAGACTCCTCAATTTAATTAAATTATCCAAGGTAACAGAAGATATCTTACCTTCAACTTAATACAGCGTAAGTTCACTGTAATTTAAGATTTAGTTAAGTCCACTTTAAATATTTTAAAATTCAGTAATAAAATACATATGAACTCAAAACTTTCCAATACTTTTCATGGATGAAACATACAGAAAATTACACTGTTTGTCATTTGTAATAAAATTAAATGGCTACTTTAAGAAAGAGGTGAAGGGTGCAGTCCAGTTGCCCCAAGAGCTAAAAGAATAAAAATCTCAACATACTTCTAACTCCCAAACTCACACATACACACTCAATGAACAAACTCATATTGAAAATCAGGTGTAAGTTTAATAAAGAAACTAACTATATTTTCCTTTTCCTTTTACAAATTGAAGAGGAAATCTAGAAGTAACAATATCTTTTGATGAAAAAGCAAAGATAAGCTCTAATATTTTTTTAAATGGCTTGTCTGTGTAAAGAATATTTGAAGTATCAGTATTTCCTCTCATTAATTTCAGCATTGCAAAATTTTAAAAATTCTTTCTGCATAATTAATGTTTATTTTTGCAATATTGCTAGGTATTTGAGTTCAGAATGAAAAATTAGTTTGTAACATATTTTGCTTTGTAACAATTTTTTTGAAGTAAATATTTCTTGTGTTTATATACAATTGAATCTAAATCGTTTTTTTCCCCTTGAACTAGGGAATACGACTTCCTACCTTTCATATTTCAGGAAAATCCTAAGACACAGCTAAGAATTAAAGCTCATCAAAGTTGTGGTCTATGATTTAAGAGCACATTTGATGCTAAATAGCTATTTTGGAAGTGAAGTCTTGGGACTGGTTGAAGCAATTGCTAGGATCTTGATGACAATTTTTTGGCCTGGCCGTAAAGCAGTATTAAAAAAAAAAGAACAAACATCTCTGTTGAAGTTAACTTCTATGAGAAATGTATGGTTTACTGGTTTTGAAAAGAATTCAGCTGGGTGCAGTGACTCATGCCTGTGATTTCAGCATCTTGGGAGGCCAAGGTGGGCAGATCACTAGAGCCCCCAGGAGCTGGATACCAAGCCTGGGAAAAAAATTTTAAAAAATTAACCATACATGGTGGTGCATGCCTGTGGTTCCTGCTATGCAGGAGGCTGCAGTGGGAGGATGGCTTGAATCTGGGAAGTTGAGGTTGCAGTGAGCTCTGATGGCACCACTGGATTCCAGCCTAGGTGACAAAGAGACATCCTGTCTGAAATAAAGAAATGCATAAATGGAGAGAAGAAAAAAGAATTTACATTTAACATATTTTACTCCATATCTGTATGTGAAAATATTTCTCTATTAAAAGGCCAAGTGAGTTTAGAGATGTTATTAGAATGCTCTTCTGGTTAGAAATCGTAGGTTAAAATTCCAACATACTATGATTGTTCATTTGAGAAACTTAGGTATTCCTTACTTTTTTTAACCAAGAATTTATTTTCCAAATTTAAAGAAAAAGAAGAAAAGCACATCCCTAAAGATATAAAATGTTTCTGCAGATTGGTGAACCTGATATTGTTGCTGATTGTATTATAATTAGTAATAGAAAGCATAAAGATTTCAGCTGTGTTTGTTTCATTTGTGATTTGATTATTGGATCTCTGGTATTACCAAGAAAAATACAAGGATCTAATATGAATTTATTGGATAAAAACTGTCTAATTGTAAAACTGTCCCAATCTTAATAACTGTGGTACTAATGTGATTTATTTGCTGTGTTGCTATTGTTAGCAATATTGAATTGAGTTTCAGCAATTTGGAATAGTGCTTAAGTGGGATTTATGATTATGTCCATAAATCTGAGACCAGGGTCCTCTGAGGAACTAGGTCTACATTTTATCAGTAGACAAATAATCCCCAGAACTGAAAAACAGCATGAAGCAAATGAATGTAACTGGCTTTTAAAGAACACTCCAGCAAATAGCAGCAGAATAAATATTCTTTTAAATGCACATGGAGATTCATTAAGACAGACCATTGTTCTAGGTCAAAAACAAACCTTAACAAATGTTCTCTAACCACAATAGAATTAAACTACAAATCAATAATAAAAAGAAAACTGAGAAATGTCCAAAGACTTGGAAATAAAACAACATACTTGTAAATAAACTATAGGCCAAAGAAATCTTTAGGACTGATGGTTAGGTGAGGAGCTTTTAGACATGGTACCTAAAGCACAATCCACAAAAGAAAAAATAAATACATTGTGCATCCTCAAAGTTAAAATCATTTGTTCTGTTATAGATGCTATTAAGAGATTAGAAAGATAGCTACAGACTGTGAGAAGATATTTTCATATCGCTTATTTAACAAACAACCTGTACCCTGAATGTATAAAGAACTCTTAAAACAAAAAAATATGACTCATGTCTGTTATCGGAGCACCTTGGGAGGCCAAGGTGGGAGCATCTCTTGAAGCCAGGAGTTTAAGACTAGTCTGGGCAACAAAGCGAGACCCTGTCTCTTAAAATTAGCCAGGCATGGTGGCACATGCCTGGTCTCAGCTACTGCAGAAGCTAAAGCAGGAGATTTGCTTGAGCCCAAGATGGTCAAGGATAGAGTGAGCTCTAACTGTGCTACTTCACTCCAGCCTGGGTAATGGAACAAGACTGTCTCTTAATAATAATAATAATAATAAGGCTCCAAAATCCCCCAAAAACAAAATTCAACAATTAAAGAAAATTCCAATTAAAAAAAAAATAGTCAAAAGATTTGAGGAGACATTTCTCTAGAGTATGGATGGCACATAAGCTTGTGAAATGTTTAATGCTTGAGTTCATTAGCCATTAAGAAAATGCATATAAATATCAAACTAAGATACTTCTACATACACATATGACTGAAAAACAAAACAAAACAAAAACCTGACAATACCAACTGGGGTTGAAGATGGGGAACAATAGACATTCTCACACATTACTGGTGGCAATGCAAAATGCAAAATGGTACAGCCACTCTGGAAAAGTTTGTCAGTTTCTTCTAAAGTTAAAAATATACCTGTAATGTGATCCAGCAATCAACTTGTAGCATTCTAAAACAGGACTTGACAAACTGTGGATTGAGTTCCAAATCAAGCCTATGACCTATTTTTGTATGGCCTGAAAGCTAAGAATGTTTTTACATTTATAAATGGAAGAGGAAAAACTAGGAAAGGACAAAGGAAAAAAAAGGAGAGAAAGAATATATGAGGCCTGGCATGGTGAAGTGGCTCACACCTGTAATCCTAGCACTTTAGAAGGCCAAGGAATAGGGACTGCTTGAGTCTAGCTCAAGATCAGCTTAGGCAGCACAGTGAGACCTCATCTCTACAAAAAGTTAAAAACTTAGCCTGGTGTGGTGGTGCATGCCTGTAGCTCTGGCTATACAGGAGACTAAGATGGAAGTATTACTTGAGCCAGGGAGATCAAGGCTGCAGTGAGCTGTGATTATGCCACTGCACTCCAGCCTGGGTGGCAGGACAAGGCCCTATCTCAAAAAAATAAAAATAAAAAAGAGTACATGAGGCCTTTAAAGAGTGAAATATTTACTATCGGATCTTAAAATAATTTTAGATAAAAAAATTTACATTTACATAAAATCCTATACATGAATGTTTATAGTAGCTATTCATAATCACCAAAGCTGGACACAGCTGAAATGTCCTTTAGTGGGCAAATGAATGAATGCAGTCCATTCTTAGGGTAGAAGACTATTCAGCAATAAAAAGAAACACTTCATTGACATAACTTTGCTAATCTCAAAAGCATTTCCTTAAATAAAGGAAATCAGTCTAAAGACTGAATACAGTATATAATTTCTTCATATATACTGGAGAAGACAATATTCTTCATATATTCTGGAAAATACAATAGGGATATAAAATAGATTAGTGGTTGTCAGGGATTATTGGTATAGCGGAGAGATTGGTTACAAAGGTCTAGCATAATGGAGTCTTTTGGGGGTTATGGAATTGTTCTATATACTGAAAGAAGAGGCGTTTATATAATTCCATACATATGTTAAAATTCAGACTGTATGCCAAAATACTCCATTTTATGGAATGCAAATTTAAATATTAACAATATCAATAATAAACTCTCCTGATGAACAAGTTATTTCTCATTTCTGTCATTAGGAAAGAGACCATTCTACCAATCCCTCTTAATGGGGGATAAAAGATCTTAGGATGAAAATTAAAAAAAATAAAATGCAGGGAACATCGTGGTCCAGTAGCACTTGTTAAATAGAATTATGAACAGAAAAAGGTGTGTAGTGACAAGGTCTCACTATGTTGCCCAGGCTGATGTTGAGTTCCTGGACTCAAGCCACCCTCCTGGCTTAGCTTTCCAAAGGGTGCTAGGTTATAGGGGTGAGTCATACACTTGAACAAAAAGAACCAGTTTTAACCATTTGGCTTAAATAATTGAACTACAACATTAGTTTAAAAAAGAGAGTAGGCCGGTCATGGTGGCTTATACCTGTAATCCCAGCACTTTGGGAGACTGAGGCAGGCAGATCACCTGAGGTCGAGAGTTCGAGATCAGCCTGACCAACATGGAGAAACTCCGTCTCTACTAAACACACAAAATTAGCCAAGCATGGTGGTGCATGCCTGCAATCCAGCTACTCAGGAGGCTGAGGCGGGAGAATATATTCTGGAAAAGACAACAGGGAACCTGGGAGGTAGAGGTTGCAGTGAGCTGAGACTGTATCACTGCACTCCAGCCTGAGCAACAAGAGCGAAACTCTGTTTCTAAAATAAACAAACAAATAAATATTCCATTTCTTTCTCTATATGGAAACATACATACTTTCATTTGAAATCTATTTTATTAAATATATGTTTAAGTTGTGGCATTCACATGCATTAGACCAGATCCACATGTTGGGGTCTTTAAATAAAGAAGAACTTGGAGTGAATTTTAGGTAAAACTTCAAAAACTGATACTCAAATACTGGCTACAGAAACACTGGTTATCCCTAAAGAGGGAGTACCTGAAAGTGGGTAAGGGCAGTTTCTGCAAGTGCTGGCGATGCTGTTTCTTGATCTGGGATCTTGTTACACAGATGTGCTCATGTTGTAAAATTCATAGAGATGTATGAGTTGTGTATTTTACTAAATAAAAAAGTATATTCTTCTCTTTACTATTATTCAGAATGTAGTGAGTGAAGATTTTTTTGTGTTGCTATAGATCTCGTAATATTAAATTTCCTGGTGTTGTGCTGAGGAAATATTCATGTCATTTTTCCAATAGGGATGCCCCATACAAGGCTATGCTCCCAACAAGCTTCTTGGATTTCAAATATTATTCCTATAATTTCAGGAGAAAGATGGAGAAAAAGGTAGGCTCACTACAGTCCACTTGCACACACTCGTTAGATCTTCTTGTCTAGTTTGGAACCCATTAGTTCTCTCTGAGGCCTAGATTGGTGGGTGGTATGACATCTGAGGGAGAAACACTTAGTATTTTGAGGATTCCAAAAGAGATTTTCCACACCTTTGTGAATAAAATCCCTTGAGGAAAGAATTCCCAAGACACGACAGAAAAGACCAAACATTGTCCCAGCAAAGTGAAAGTGTACTCTCCTGGTAAGCATCTTTCTATTCCCAGTCCTTTGCCCTATGGCTGAAGTATATCTGGTATCACATTGCCAAAAATATGGAACAGTTGGTTGGGACCTTGAGATTTCTTTTTAAAACCTCAATCTGTCTAATGTTGACCTTAGACATTGGTGCCAATATATCCTTAGAGAGAAGGCAAAGGTGGTCTTCAGCAATTTGCATTATCTTAGACTACTAGGTTCCATGAGCTGAAAAAGGTGGAAATAGACAACAGATCCAGTATGGACTCTGCTTGGCTGAAAATAGTGTTTACCTCTGTTATCTGCCTGTCTGTTTCTCTTTTTCCCATACCTTCTTCTCAATGCATAATCATATTCAAGCCCCTACCTTCCTTGAAAAAAAGCATTCATTCATTTCCTTTTGTTCTTTGCTATGTTTCCTTTCATAGCAAGGTCTTTTGGGAAAAGAAGTCTAAAAATCTCATTTCTAATACTTTACTCCTTCATTGACACCTAGAAATAAATGGTTTCCCTCCCTGTCATTCCAGTGACGCTGTTAGAGTTAAGGCAATTTAATAAAGCTCTCCTGACTGCTAAAGTCTCTGTGATAGCTGATGATGGCAAGCCCTCTGATTTCTTTGAATGTGTCACTTCCCTTGGTTTGAGAATACTACATTTTCCTTGTTCTTCTATGACTCGGCTCTTTCTGGAGTTCTTTGTCAATGCTTAAGATTTTGTTTCCACCACCTTCTTCTCACTTAGATATGATGCCTAGATAATATCATCCATACCCACAGTTTCAACTGTTACCTAAATGCTGATGACTGTTACATTTCTACCTTCTAACTAAACTCAACTGCTAGCTGTACCCTAAGTGCCATTTCATTTTTCCTTTACAGAAATAGAATTGTTAGCTTTGCATGTGGCCACCGATAATAAAAACTGTGTTTTACACTCTGTCTTCTTTGCAGATAGGCAAGGCCATGACCAAACAGTGGCCAAGGGGCTTAGGTGAACAGGTCATGAGGCAACCTCTGAAACCTTTCTCAAGGGAGAGTGCACACACATACTTGTCTTTTCTTCTCTGTCCCTGTCTGCTTCTCACTGCTTGTAACAGCTGCCACCTTCTTGGACTTGGAGGTCAAGGCCACAGGTGACAGAGCAGCAAGAGATAAACAGAGAAAAAACTAGTTGTTCTTTCAATGAATAGCTCCCAAAATGAGTTAATTGTATCAGTGATTATCACCACTATTCACATAAACCAGAGAGTATGGCTCATGCTATGTCTCTCCTACTACTAAATCAGGTTTATTTAATAAGTATTTCATACATTTATTGAATATTTTCCTTTTAATCCACTTCTATTATATTTACTTCTTCAGACTTACTGCTAGTCTGAAGCACTCATTTACTATCCACCCTATTATACCAATTATCCTAGTACCCTGCATTCCCTACTCCATAGCTTATTATTTGCTATTTACCCATACCCAACTTTTTACTTGACACACTTTGATCATGTAAAACTATTTTTATGGATCAAAGCAACTGTGTTTTCTCTTGTGTGTTTGCAAATGCTGTTCCCTCTTTGTGATTGGACCTCACTCTGCTCTAAGATCTGCCTCGGTGACTCCCACTCATTCACAGAGAAAGAAGACAGTTCATACACTCTGGGAGCACACAGTCCAATGCAAATGAGATGACAAGATAAGAAATATGCCCAATATAATGCAGAATTCAAGTAACATGAAAAGTTTGTAATGTTGGCCAGGTGCTGTGGCTGATACCTGTAATTCCAACACTTTGGAGGCTGAGATGGGCAGATCACTTGAGCTCAGGAGTCTGAGACCAGCCTCGGCAACATGGTGAAACCCTATCTCCACCAAAAATATAAAAACTTAGCCAGGTGTAGTGGCATGCATCTGTGGTCCCACCTAATTGGGATGTGGGATGAGGAGGGAGGATTTCTTGAACTCAGGGGGATGGAGGTTGTTTTGAGACAAAATTGCACCACTACACTCCATCCTGAGTGACAGAGAGAGGCAGAACAAGACCCTATCTACAAAAAAAAAAAAAAAAAAAGTTGCAATGTCTGTAAAATGAAACTTCTAACTAAGGAATACACTTAATTGCTTTTCTTATAAAAGTTAGGGATTTATCAATTA
Source organism: Plecturocebus donacophilus (assembly GCA_004027715.1). NCBI lineage: Eukaryota > Metazoa > Chordata > Mammalia > Primates > Pitheciidae > Plecturocebus > Plecturocebus donacophilus. The sequence goes on from PVKP010002338.1 coordinate 102,045, forward strand.
TTGAAATTAGTTATAAACACATGTCCTTTTATAGCTGGATAAAATCTTTTATTTAACATATCTTTATCTGTTGTTGAATAAAGAATTCTAGTTTATAGAGAAAAGTATGCTTTCCTATATTTGATGCACTGATACCTCATATCTGTCGCAGCTTTCTAAGCCTCCAAACAGTTGCTTTTAAGAGATTCTCTATTATATTATATGGAAGCCCTGGAGACAAACTTAAGCATGAGTATTTTGTTATCCCAGTTTTATCTGAGGCCAAATAATTACATGGGTAAAGTAACAGATGATCTTGTTTGGATAACTTTAAATTTATACCTACTTACTAAAGTCTACTATAGTTGATTGTCAACTGACTGATCTCTTTCCTGGATATGTGGTAAGATGGAAGCAGATGATTATTTTACTATGAACAGAGTGTTGAAAGGAACACTCGCTTTTTTTTTTTTTTCAATTTTCCAAATATAGTTTACAAGTAAAAAATTTCTTTGAGTTAATAATTTTCTATACAGGTCAAAATAATGGCAAATTCAGTAGATTACTGGTTGCCTAGGCTAAAGATAAAAAAGAGGAATGAAGAAATGTTCTAAAATTGGATTATGATGGTAAGTGTAATCTTGTGCACTTACTAAAAATTATTAAATCGTATACCTAAAATGGGTGAGTTTTATGGTCCATAAATTATATTTCTATTGAGTAATTTTAAAAAAGCAAAAGCAGGATTGAGTCAAGAGACCTGGGCTAGCAATCACAATATTTGGAAATCACTTCTGGTTCTGCTATTAGCCTGCTATATAGACTGGACGTTTTCACTTAAAATCTCTAAGATACATGAGAGAAGAAGTTTATATTCCTAAGAGAAAAAATAATTTTAAAATTACTACTTAAATGTATTTTAGTTTTAAGTTAAATGTATACATTAAGAGCAACTTAAGACAAAAAGAAAAGCACTGGCCAAGGAGTTTATGCGAACTATCTCCAAAAGTTGTCTAAGAATTGCAAATTCAAACAAGAATGAAATAATTTTCTCATTATCTATTGAGCAAATATTCTTAAAACTGCTAATCCTGCCTGGCCTGGTGGCTTACACCTGTAATCTCAGCACTTCGGGAAGCTGAGGCAGGAAGACTGCTTGAGTCCAGGAGTTTGTGACCAGCCTGGCCAACATAGCAAAACCCCGCCTCAACAAATATACAAAAATTAGCCAGGTGTGGTGCCATGCACCTATAGTCCCAGCTACTCTGGGGCTAAGGTGGGAGGATCACTTCAGCTTGGGAGATCAAGGCTGCGGTGAGCTGAGACCACACCACTGCTCAGGTGATCCTCCGAGTTCAGCCTCTGGAGTAACTGTGACTATAGGTACATACCATTATGCCTAATTAATGTTTGTATCATTAGTAGAGATGGGATTTTGTCATGTTGCCCAGGCTGGTATCAAAATTCTAGACTCAAGTGATCCTCCAGCCTTGGGCCCCCTAAGTGCTAGGATTACACGTGTGAGCCACTCTGTCCAGCAAAACTATATTTTTTAAAGAAGCAAATTATTTAAATTCTTTCTTAAATCAATTTCAATTTCTTCTCTTTAGTAATCAGCAATGACTTATCCAAGGTTGTAATGCTTCAGAGGTAGTTTCTATTGGATAACTGATCAAAATCAATATTATACCCATAATTAGGATACTAAGTCAACTCAAGTATAATAGAGGCGGTTATATGTACAAAGCTGCTTTTTTTCTAAGAGGGAAACATTTTTATTTTTGATAAGTATTAAAAATACTGTGCTAAAATGCACCTAAAATTTACCCTCTTAACAATTTTATGTATACAATTCAGTTAAGTACGGTTAAGTACATTCACATTGTTGTGCAATCAATCTCCAGAATTTTTCACCCTTGCAAAATTGAAATTTTATACTCATTAAAGAATAACTCCCCATTTCTCTCTCTCCAAGCTTGTGACAACTACCATTCTACTTTCTGTTTCTGTGAATCTGACTAATCTAGATACTTGGTATAATTGTAATTATCCAGGGTATTTCGTTTTGCATCTGGATTATTTCACTTGGCATGTTGTCCTCACGGTTCATGCATGTGAACCATGTAGCATGCATCATAATTTCCTTTCTTTTTAAAACTTAATAAGGTTTCATCTCTCTCTCTCTCTCACATACACACACACACACACACACACACATGTATACATAGACACACACACACACATTTTGCTTGTCTTTTCATACATTGATGGACATGTGGGTTAATTCCACTTCCACCTTTTGGCTGTCATGAATAATGCTATTATGAACATCAGTATACTAATATATTTTGGGCATCTTGCTTTTAATTCTTTTGGCAGTATATCCAGAAATGAGATTGCTGAGTCATATGGTAATTCTATTCTTCAGTTTTTGAGGAAACTGACATACTCTTTCCTAGAGTGACTGCACCATTTTACGTTCACACTAACAGTGCAAAAGGGTTCCAATCACTCTATATCCTAGCCAATATTTATATCCTGCACTTTTTAATAGTACACAGAGGAAAGAGTCTGAGGTGATATCTCCCTGTGGTTTTGACATACATTTTGCTGGTGATTAGTGGGGTACAATGCTATTTTTAAACTGGGTTCTGATTCAGTACAGGAATCCTGTGGGCCAGAGAGCACATCAGGGCAGGGCCACTCTCAACCAGACCTGACTTGACTCATGTGGGTCCTCGCTATTTCTAAACTTTACCACATTGTGTGATGCACATATCACCAAGCCCCTTATCTCCCATTTCCCTAAGAATTCCTTTCCTAAATTTGTTTTCCTCACAATTCACTCATTAGCAGTATTTTATCTCTTAAGATTCAAATCAAAATGTCCTTTTGATTTCAGATTCTAGAATGACCTAGATTTTTCTTCTGTTGTCTCAGATCACTTCACTTATAGCCTTGTTTTATTTGGTCTCTTCTAGCTGTCATTTCTATCAATGTCTCCCTCAATCGATGATATGCAATTCTAGGTTGGATACAGGTATTTCTCTTCTTTCATCCTTCCAGAGTTCTATAGTTTGCTAGGTACATAGTCAAAGATGAATAGGTGTTTTAACATCTGTTACATAGTATATATTAGTGTTATATGAACCAGGCATCCTAAAATGTTATTAGCTGGTCTTCATGGATCCTGAGTACTGTACCCAAAATTGTACCTCATTTAATCTGAATAAAATGAAATCAGACTATTATAAAGCATGTGAAACCCAGTTTGGTAGACTAATTCCATTCAACGTGGGAACCTTTTTTTATTAATGTAAAATGGAGTAAAGCTAAATCTGATGAATTTCTTTTTATTGTTTTACCTTTGCTACTTATGTTTTATTTTTTAAAATAACTTCCCTAAACCCAGAACAGAGTCAGATTACTGTATTATTTTAAAATATAGTATGAATTTATTGGACATTCATTGTTTCTTTTCTTGGTGACTCTTACCCTCTTCATCTTTACAGCATGCAAAGATGGCTATTCATATAACATCCCTCCTATTATATCCAGGTCACAAAATAATATTTTCTCTAAGACAAATATCACATTACCATAAACTAAGTGGCACAATATAAAAGCTCTTCTAACATTGTATTCTAAAACAGTTGCTTTGAATCCCAAGTGCTTAGAGAACAAATAAATGTATCTGCCTATAATTTTCAATCAGTCACTCGATTGTTCAGAGAAGTAGTTGACAGTATAAGTACCCTGTATGTATTTTCAGAGGAGGAGAGAAAACAGAGAATTTGAGGCTAAGGTTGGTTGACAGGTTGATTGAGAGCACTAGGGACCTTTTGTTTTTCAAACATAATTGCAACAGCTCTATTATGCAATAGAACAATGATTTTCAAAGATTATAATGAACACATGCAGTAGCAAAAATAAATAAATCAATAAATCCATTTAAAAAACCTTCCCAGTGTTCTTACTTGGAGGCAGATCTCGCATTTTGGGAATATAAAAGCACTCCCTGAAGTGCCTCAGCTTATCTTCCTCATCTAGGTAGAGAGCGACCCTTTCATCCGTTGGGTGGCATTTGAGTTGAGCCGCAATGCGCCGCACTGTGTCAGCCGGCAGCTCAAGAGATGAAGGTTCCATTACAAGTTGTTCTCTTAAACTGAAATAGAATAATAAAACATAATCTAGCCACAATCATTTTTCCTGCAGAAAATGAACCCTTTAGGTAATAAACCTTTTGTTTTCACTAAGACTTCCTTTTTCCCAACCTCAGAAATAATATACTTAACCAACCAGCATTAAACCCCATGCATGACTTTTTCGCGTGTATATAAAAAAAAGAAAGAAAAGAAAGAAAAGAAAAGAAAATAGGCCAGGCGTGGTGGCTCATGCCTGGAATCCCAGCACTTTGGGAGGCTGAAGTGGGAGGATCACTTGAGGTCAGGAGTTTGAGACCAGCCTGGCCAATATGGTGAAACCCCATCTGTCCTTAAAAAATACAAAAATTAGCTGGACGTGGTGGCAGGCACCTGTAATCTCAGCTACTCAGGAGGCTGAGGCAGGAAATCGCTTGAACTCAGGAGGCGGAGGTTGCAGTGAGCTGGATTGCACTACTGTACTGTAGCCTGAGTAACAGAACAAGACTGCGTCTCAAAAAAAAAAAAAAAAAAAAAAAAAAAAAAAAAAAAAAAGAAAGGAAGAAAGAAGATAATAGTAACTTAGAGATATTAAAAGAACTAAATTAGATTACAGTGCTCTGGACAGAGTAAGTTCTCACTAAACATTAGCTCATTCCATTCTTATTATCTAGAAATATGTCATTTGTGGCTTCCAAACATATATAATATCATAAACTTTTCCTCTAGGTGTCTTATGAGGGGGAAATGGTAAAGAGGATCTTTGTCAAAGTGCAGAAAAGCAGCGTCCCACTTAGCTTGCCTTTCTCTGTATCCCAACTCCACTGTCCCACCCCCAGTGTTTCTTGGATCATGGTTTTAAAACTATGGACATATTGAACCTGAACAAAATTATTTGTTGTGAGTGAAAATCATATTCATGGAAAAGGTAATTTTACTTCAAATGTTAGCATTTTGTTCATATGAATATCAAAGGGATTCATTCACCTGGTGCTGTTAATAATTATAAATTTCTTCTTTGTCAACACCATATGTATTATATTAGAACAAACAGGACTGTATGATGTTTCTCGAAACCACACTATACTCTGTTTAACATCATGCCACATTTCCTTTTTGGAAAAGGATAAATGACCATGGAGATTTAAACACATATTTTAAAAATTTCATCCAAGCTTGTTTGTTTGTTTGTATTTCCCCTAAGTTTAGTGTTTTTTTTTTTAATTGAACAAGAACGATATTACAGGAAATTAAATTTCTTTGGGCTAGTTAGATTTACATATAGTTTTGCTGACTTAATTTAATTTATTTATTTACTCTTTCAACAAATATTTATTTGGTACCTACCATGTGGCTCCAAGCATTGGCAAGACAGCAGTGTAAGAGATAGTGCATTAGTGCCAACCCTTGTACAGTTTATTTTTAGTGGAAGAATAGAAAAACAATGTAGTTTCAGATTTAAGAGCCATGAGTAATGGGACAGCAGAGTAATGGGACATGGTCGCTGGAGTGTGACTTTCTCAGAAAGATGAACATGACCCTTTAAGGCAGCTCTTTAAGGTAGAACCTTTAAAGTAGCTTCCACTGGAGCGTGGAAGAGCTACCTTAGAGGGTCATGTTCATCTTTCTGAGAAAGTGATAGATGAGCATTTCTACATCATATGAAGACCTGGACCTGGAGGAACAATGCAACGAGTACAAGGTCCTGGGGTGAAAATGGGCTTGGCTTGTTCAACTAAACACACTAGGGAGGGAAGAGAGAGAAGGAGGGATAATGAACTGTGATATGTGAAAAGCAGAGGCATAAGGTCATCATGAAGAAATTTGGGAGCCAGAACGATATTTAAATTGTTTCTAAGTTTAATGAGAAACCATTGGATAGTCTTGAGTAGAAAAGTAATGTGATATAATTTTACATTAAATAAAAATCACTTTGCTCTACAATGAATTTTAAGAGTCGAAAAGGGAGACCACTTAAGTCTAATGCAGTAGTTCAGGAGAGAAAAGGTGGTGAATTAAATTTGGTGATGAGGGCAAAGGTAGAGAGAAGAGTGGATTTGTGAGAAACTTGGAGAAAAAGTAGATAGGACTGGCTGATATATTACTTCTAATAAGGACACAAAAGGAGCATTCTTCTATATTTGGGATATGGGCAAATATGTGAAATATGATGAAATAAAAATACGTGGGGAATAAAACTTTTGAGGAAGGAAATTGAAATTCAGTTTAGTGGGCTGGATATGTTGGTTCACACCTGTTACCACAGCACTGGGAGGCTGAGGCAGAAGATTGCTTGAAGCCAGGAGTTTGAGGCCAGACTGGGCAAGTTAGCAAGCGCTCATCTGAACAAACAAACAGATGTGCTGCCATGCACCTGTGGTCCTAGCTACAGAGGAGGATGAGGCAGAGGAGGATGACCAGGAGTTCGAGGTTGCAGTGAGCTAATTGCATCCCGCACTCCATCCTGGGCAACAAGTATTGAAAATGCAGGTAGAAATGTCAAAGTGGTCATTGGATATCTGAGTCTATGTTTTAGGGGAATATTGGATCACAATATATGTTTAATATTTTTCAATTCAGACTGTTCTCAATGCCTAGAACCCCTGGGGGCCAAAACTAAAACAGAACTAAAGCTCTAGAATTCAATTCAGTCTCTGTTCTTCTGTCTCTCTTCCTCTTTTACCTTCACTAACACACACAGTGTTTGGCAATAAAGAGATGCATATCTGAGTGTTATGTAATGCCAGTAAAACAGACATTCTTCTTGCACTCTCAATTTTCATTCTTGTATTTTTGGGCTTCTTACTTTCTCAGTTGTCAATGGTCTCCACTGATAAGCCATCCTTTATATTCCTAGACAAAGATACTAAGCTTCACCATTGCATGATTTTTACTTTGCTATCAGTCATGACTCCTAACTGCTTCAATCCATGGTTCTGTACAAAAGTGTGTGATTTCAACATTGATGAATGGTGCTTTCAATATCTGACCATAAGTATTATTTATCCTCCCCATAAAATTTTCTATTTCTGTGATTTTTCTCATGTCATTTCCTTTGCCTAAAGCGTTTTGCTCCCCTTCAACTTGTTTGGATTCTAGCCATCCTTCAAAGCCCTAACTCAAATAATTTTTCTTGAGGCCTTGAGGCCTGTTACAATGTCTTGGGTAAAAGTGAACACCAATAACAATTAAGATATGAGCTTTACTTATGATAATTCTACCAGGTACTATATTTATTTGAACACATGTATGGATAGGAACGATCAAAAACACTTGCTATGCCTCAAACTTGATTCTAAATGGGTCCCATCTATAGCTTTCTGATAAAGGAACCTGCATTTTAAAGAGTTATGACTGTGTCTCTACCACTTGGCATTATCAATTGCCTGGTCATAGTTTATTAGACTTCTGTTGGACACTTACTCACTAAAGACATTGTAGCTTCATCAAAGATCTGTGAATTATTTGCTGTAAAAGCTCTAACCAAACAGTGATGATGTTTAGCTGAGCATATAATCAAATTCTTTCAGGAATCTGAGCTATGAGATGTGCTTATTCATTCAGTTTGATACAGGAGCAACTATTTAAAATAATCATAGATAGAAGCTATGAAATGCTAGGGTCTAGGAGGAATATTGTCACGGGATGACTCATTTTCCAAAGTAAAACAAAACCACTGAATGTTAAAGCATGAAAATCATGAAGTGATTCCAGCAGCAGCTGAGAGTCACTAAGTTACACAACGGCAGGGGACTGAATAGCTATGTTTCCTGAAAAGGTGGCAGGACAAGCCCTTCTTGAGAGTCACTGAATCCTTCATGCAACATGCTATGTGCAAGGCTGCAGGGAATCAATTTTCTTGGCTATTCCTAAAATTCCCTAAGATGCTTTTCTGTCTTACTATCAAATTGATCTTACTGCAAACATGTCACTTATGGTAGCTGGACTGAGCTGCTGTTCTACCCGATTGAACTGAACCCTACCTGGGGGCCTGAATCATGTTTAATTTATCTTTATAGCCACCTCATTTAGGCAGAGTACCCCTGCTGCCAAAGTGGCAGTTTGAGAGAATAAACAAAAATTGGTTGATGAATTATTTGACATAATGACATATGACTAGATGCACACCCTCTCTCATTCTGACCATATGTGAAAGACCTAGGCGAATATTTCTAATGAAATTCAGAGTCAAGAGAGCTTGCTTTATATTTGCAACTTTCTTTGGGAGGTCAGTCCTTTGAGTTCATTGGAGGTGACTTTCAACTCTAAGTGGGGTTACTTAAATAAGGAGATTAGTTTGTTACCAACATATTTTGAATAAAATTCAACTTTATTTTAAAAATGATACTAATTAGCCTCTTTCTATCTGTATCTTATCTAATCCTTCTAATAATCTTGAGGCATCGGAATCCTTTTCTTCCATTTTGAGATGAAACCCTGGCACAGGCAGAGTAGAAACACAAATGGACTAAAAGGACAGCAGAGTGCACTGTATGGTACTTAACTGTGCCGGAGATGCTGAGTCCATTGTGTTGGTCTTTGGCAATGGCTATGAGTAGAATGCACATAGCACAATTCCTACTAGGAGCATTGAACCTCTCACTTTATTATTATTATTATTATTTTGCATGTTGCTTCCTGATGTGTGTGTGTGTGTGTGTGTGTGTGTGTGCGCATTTCTTCAGCTCATTCCCTTTTTCTTTGGCTTCTTTTTTCAGTCCTATACTCAGTCTGCAAAGGACTACAAGGTATGTATGAATTGATTTACCCTTCTGAATCCATCCTTCCCAGTCCAGCCTCAGCCAGGCAAAAGTTAAAGTGGCTAGTTCTACTTCTGAGCCTGTCACACCTGGGGTACCTTGAGATACTTGATGGGCATAGTATCTCCCAAACGAGTGCATCCTGCCCCACTCCACCAGTGTGCACAACTTCGCATAGACTTAAATATAGTTTATAGTTCCCAGGGTAGCATAGTACACTCACTCTAAGAATGCGATTTATTCACTCATACTAATTGCTGCTTACTTCTGCATTCACCTCATCAGCTAAGACAATTAGTGTTCACAAGCCATAATGTTACGCCATTAAAAACTTCAACTTTTACATATTTTACAAATTTTTCAAATTTTACATATTTAGTGTTGATTTTGTCAAGAAGGGGGGACATACATACCGTAAGGTCTCAGGCAAGTCACCTAACTGCTCTGTTTGTCAATGCTATTTAAAGTTAAAATCTACTTTCTTCAAAGGATTGTGGTTAAGCTCAAATGACATTAGGTCCTTTATAAAAAGATAAAAGATAGTTGTAATTTAAAAAAATGATCAATGCCTTCTGATAGCACCAATGTGCCCTCAATTTAGATTTGGAAATTGCGTTTTCACAATTTTGTTTAGACAGCTACAACTTTAGAGTAAAAAAAAAACTTGTATAATAATTAAAAACTGTTTGATTTTAAGGAAATCACAGAATTCAGAATTTCTTAGTCACCCAGTATCTGGGGCTAAATAGTTAAATAAATAACTGTGAGTGCCCAATAGTTAATCTTTACACAGTTTCACAATCACGCCTGAAATATGCGAATTGTATGTAGGAGTTCAAAATTTAGAACCTGACTTAAAAATATGTCAAGAAAGTGTGTAGTTTTTCATTAATAAAAAAAAGGAAAAACAATATACCTATTGAGCAAGATTCTTTAAGCATATCATTGAGAAATGGGTAACATTTCTCTGAAGTGTATATTTCATGTCTAGGATATGAATTACTTGCTGAGTACATTAATAAAATCAATACATTTGCTTCAGTGCTACTACTAAGTAACACCTCACCGCCTCAAAAGAAAAAAGAAAATCTAGTATATTTTTAAAAAGTGTATCAACTATCTCTTCTTAGGGAAATGACAGTTTCACAAAATGAAAGGGGAAGACACTGTGCAAGAAATAGACATTTTCACTTCTCTAAATAAATATTTAATATGACATGTAGTAGCATAAGAAGTCAATTAAAGTTACCAGGAAACAGTGGACTTAAAGTCTGTTTAAGAATATCTTTCCCGCATCTGGAGTTTGACCTAATCTTACTGTTTAAACTCAAGTAAGAATAGGACTAACTTTGATTCGTCAAATGTATCCATATTCAGTAGATGCATTGCAGTACACTGTGGACATCAGTTCTTTTCCATTATATTGGTAAAGATATCTTCATTTAACCCATTTTTAAAGGTGGGGCCTTTAGGAAGGTCACACCATTTTTATTTATGAAAAGAATATGAAAAAAAAAAAAAGAGAGCAACAGAAAAAAAAACCTTCAAAACACTATGGCAAGGATTCTAGCTGAGAGAAGTTCCATTTGGAAAAAACACAGAGTAAACACTAGGGTAGAGAGTTTTTATCACCACCTTGAGCTTACCTAGGATTCCCGTGGGGTGCTCAGCTCCCAGAACCTCTCAAGGAACCTCTCAAGAATTTCTTGCTAATGTCCAGGCCAGATCTTAGGGTGAGAGATTCCTAGAACTGCTCAGACTCCACCCAGTGGAGAATTTACAAACGTACTTTACTTCCCACTAGCCAATCTGTAATCTCCAGCCACTGTCAGAAATTTAAGCAACATCTGCGCCTGCCCAACATTTCAAATGCCAGCACCTCCAGTGAGGGCTTCTTTCCAGAAGCAACTTTGCTCTTTAGACTCAGGTTGTCCTTTAACTATTTAAATTTCTGGCACTTGAATTGATGAGTTTGTCCTAGAGCTGAATTCCAAATTTTGCCTTACTTTTTCACTTTGAGCTCTGGATTTTTGAGACAGTACCCTTGGTCAAATACACTGAGGATTTTTAGTCTGATGGCCGAACTTCTAAGTCAAAAGTTTAAAATAGGCTCTCAATTCCAGAATACACCCCATTGCCTAATATGCGAGTTTAAAAAAAACTAAGAAATAAATCTGGACAGTTAACAAGAAAAGGAAGAAAGAAGATTTGAAGTTTCAAGTGGAATCTAGCCTGGCAAACTCCATTAATGCAAATTATTTCTTTAAGACTGTGAACTATCGTTCTACTTTGATTACCTCTTTAGGCTTATTCCTGAGCTTGGATTTCTCAGTGACTATCCTTGTAGTTATTAAAAACTAAGAGCAAAGACTTTTGATATTAGAACTAAGGGTGGAGACTGTGCCTGAATAATTGAATGACTTATGCACACCTATGTTTTGTTTAGTAACCCACAACAAATCAAGAAAAGCATTATTTAATCATTTCTATCAAGTGTTTGTTGTATAATCCCTGAGAAATTCACTTAATCCTTGTGGAGGTTCAGTCTCCTGTTTACAAAATGAACTTAATAATACCTTCTTCCCAAGATTATTGAGATGATAAAACCATGCATGTAGAAAGCCATAGGTACCATAACACAAAGTCAAAAATCACATTGTCTCTTTTTTTAAATCTTTATTAACCAGACAAAAAGTACTACTCTCCAGTTTCCAAGAGGGGAGATAAAGTCCATGAAATTACTTTAATACAAGTAATTGACCAGTGAAAAGAAAACATATTTCATTTCATCAATTGTATCCTTACAATAATCCTATAAAGTAAGTAGACTACCAATTGATTAACTTGGAAGAGTAAAAATTTGAATCCATTCAGGGAATTTCAGAAGATATACTTTCTTTTTTTTGGGATCTGTTCTGTGTATGCCTTATGCAGTAAAAACTTTGGAAGATTACCAGGCTCCAATATATGGGGAGTGAACCAGAGATTGGGTCTGTGTCATTTTTGTGTCACTCTTTTAAAGACTGACTATAGATTTAGAGATAGAGATAGATATGAACATACCAAGGTTTTGTTTTCTCATGATCTGCTTCCTCTAAAATCTCATAATAATATGATTAAAAACAATTTCATCAAAATATTTTCTTAAAAATTATTGTTTAACTTAGACACTTTTAAAGAACTTGCTTGGGGGTCTAAGCTATACTTCTATTTCTTATGTTTTATAAATTTCTTTCTCTCTTAAAATTTGTTACATTTGAGGGATAAAAATAAAATCTTAATCCCCTATACCAACTGAACGGACACTCTCCTGGCCAAGGGGACTCCAGAATAAACTTGAAAACTGTTTTTGGCCATGACAGGATAGGAGGTGGAACACATACCTGCTCCGTCACTAACTATGATTAGGCTTTCTGCCCTGTGGCTAAACAGAAACCAGGCATTTCAAAAGAATCCACCACTGACCATCACCTGATGTTATCCGTCCCTTTTGTGATTTGGAACAAAAAGAGATCGCTGATCCTGGAGTGTTTCTGGCTAGTCTATGGAGAATGTGCAGCAAAGGTTTCCATGTCTTCTGCTTCACATTGGGCTGAAAACTGTCCCCTCAGAGTGTATTAATGCTGTCATTTTTTGAACACTGATCCCATGAAGAGGCATGAAACTCAATTGTGCATGTGCACCTTTCTCCTTTCATGAATATTCATGGATCCCCCTATAGCTTATTGAAGATGTATATTCAGCCACCCTGCTCAGCATAAATTCGTTTCCTTTTCCTCTCCCTCATAATGTCCATTTCCAGCTTCTGACCAGAGGCTACGCTTCTCAGAGGTCAGAATGCCACTCTGCATGCTGCAACCCTTTATTTGAAATGAAGCTGTCCTTTCCAAATTTACGAACGTATCATTCTTCAGTTGACACCTTCATTCATTCAAGAAAGGTATTAAGTGTACTATTTGCACCAAGCACAAAGTGAAATGCCAGGGATGTGATGGGGAGCAAAACTTTTATAATAACATAGGCTGCTAAATAAATAAGGGGATTGTGAGAGAGCAAGTCAGGAGGGGAGGGGTGAAAGCAAGACCCACTACATGGCCAGCAGTGGAGGTTAAACGAAGAACAGTGTAAGCTACTATTCCTTCTTTTTTGGAAACAGGAAGAAAAAGAGTGTTGCCAGAATAAGCTGTTGTACAATTCTGAGTTGTCTATTAATTTTCAGGTATGTCATCCCGCTCACAACATGATATGTTTCTGAGAGGAAAAGAATGATTTTATCCTTCTCAGAGCTCTGCCTATGTATGGAGCTAAATACGTATCTATTGAATTGGTTCATTTATTTTTAATTAAGATTTAGTTTATTTTATAAAAATTGATGACTGGAAATAGGGGGAAGTTTTGTTCTCCCAAAAGGTAATCTTGAACCATAAACTTTAATTCTTATTCTTTGGGGCCTTTTTGTCATGGTTTGGCCATTGCCTAGCATTTAGTAGACTAAAATGGGTGCTTGCTGGATCATTAACCAAAGTAAATTTAGAGCAGCAAATTCTTTCTATAAGAATCCAAGGCTGCACTCTGAGTCCGATCATGTCACTCTAAAACTGGGTCCTCAGTACCTAAAATGAGAGATGAGATTAAAGACAGGGCCACTGCTTGGTGGCTGATTCTGGTCCCAATATGGAGAGTTGCCTCTAGAAATGAAAGAAAAAACTTCAACTTGAGGGACAAATTAGGGAAGAAATAGTAAAAAGCTGCAGTCTCAAACTAGGGTAAATAGAAAATTTCACAATACACTTTTTTTTTTTTTTTTTTTTTTTTTTTAGTTAAATAAAAATTCAGAGCTCACGTCTGACTTCTTAGGAGGGAAATTTACTCTGAGTCATTATTGGGGCTCTCTTCTTTCCCCGGGGTGTTGGGAAGTTCCCATATGGGAGGGCCCATTGCTTCCTTCTCTCAGCCCTCCTGACTCTCCCTTCCCCTCAGTCTATCCCTGGGGCCCTGCATACGCAAACACTCTTTCCAAACTTCCCTTCGGGGATAACCAATATAACATAACAAAACTTTCTCAAATGCCAGGTCAGGAGATTTGCCTTAAGCAATTTCTGCCAAGGAACACAGCATCTTCCCTATAGGAGTAGCGGAAAATATAAAAAACAGAGCACACACAACATTATCTCTCCTCCCTTCTTCCCCCTCCCCTTATCTTCCTTTCCCTCTCCTCTCTTTACTTTCCTGCTGGCCCCTCTTCTTTCCCTCTGGCCTTCTCTCTTCTTTCTCCATGCCCTCCTTTTGCCTTTCCTTTCTCTCTTTCCTTTTCTTCTTTCCTCTCCTCCCTCCACTGCATTCTCGTTTCCTCCCCTATTCTTTTCTTTCTTCTCCCTCTCCCTCACTTCTAGAACTGGGAAAGCAAAGCAAATTAATATGCTAATGAATCACTAGGCTATATTTAGACAATCTACTTTTTTTTTTTTTTTTTTTCCTGTGAGGTACATATTCTGCTTATTAGAAAAATTTCTCAGTAATGGGCAGGGACTTTCCTATCCTCTCTATGTCCTATTTTCAGTTTTTTAGAGAAAAATACAAGGGCTCATTATAAGCAAATGACATTTTGTCAGTTGGTGATTAAAATTTATTTAGAATCGAAAATTTCTATAACCCATCCCCTTTTTACTAGATGAGAACTTTTCCCTCGCTGTTAAATTCGCAAAGATATAGAAGCAATCCAAACTGTGTGCTGTAGCAGGGGAACTTTAGTAGTTTTCTGTGTATGTGTTTGCAAGTCAATTTGCTCAATTGTCTGTTCATATGAGGATTTAGAATTAATAAAATAATCCACTTCTTTCTTTTTGCATTCAAATAGTGGCTGATAAAAGAATCAGAGCTCAGCTATAAAGTGTATCCAAAATCATTTGGATGTAAGAAAATGCTTTTAACATTGCTGGTCCTATTTTAATGAATTATCGTGTCTGAATATATAGAAGATTGATTAATTAGTAAGTTACCAAGAAGGATTTTTAAACTCCCACAGTAGAGCTAAGGTTTGCTTTCCAATAAATAAACCATTTTGTAGTGGTAGTTGTTGCTGTTTCTGTTTGTTTAATAATACAGTTTGCTGCAAAGGAATACTATCACCGCTATTATCACCCCTTTGATAACTACAGATTCCCTGAGGTTCCTGTAAAACATGAAAAACTCAAAGTAACTTGAGTAATATTGACATCACTGACCACGTAACAACATCACTGACATCATGATGACTCTGGAAAACGGAAACAGGCATTACAAAATCTCCATTTAAAGACAAAATGCTCATACACCAGGTTTATTTTCCTCCATAGCACAAAGTACAATAGAGATGCCCTCTTTTACCATAACAACTCATAACAAAAAAAACTTTCTTAATTTTAAAAACGACTATCAACAGGGATAATATAGAGCTGATGTTTGGAGATGTCACTTCAAGATCCTCTTCTGGCATTTGGCTTTGCTTCCTACGTTTGTCTAGCAAAGTGTTTTCTAGTGTCACTAATAAACGCTATTAAAATTCCCATTTTGGAAGTGTCCAGTATTGGTACACAATTTTGCCAGTCGTGTGACTTCCCATAGCTTATAGTACACAGACACCAAAATATAGCAAATTCCTAAATTGTCTTAATTCCACATTGCAGACAGGGAGAAAGTGTTCACTTGACTCGAATCTGAAGAATGGTGCAGTATGTCCTCAAAAGCCAAAGAAAAGTGCTTCTAAGGGGCTCTGAATCTAGACAAGGAAGGTGCAGAGTGTTAGATAAGAATAAAAGCGCGGGGCGCAGTGGCTCACGCCTGTAATCCCAGAACTTTGGGAGGCTGAGGCAGGCACATCACGAGGTCAGGAGATCAAGACCATCCTGGCTAACATGGTGAAACTTCGTCTCTACAAAAAAAAAAAAAAAAAAGAAAGAAATAAATAAAGAAAGAAAGAAAGAAGAAAGAAAGAAAGAAAGAAAGAAAATCAGTAAAAAGAAAATAAAGAACAAGAGCTAGCAAGAAACAGAAAAGGACAAATGCATTTGAAATTTTAACTTGTATTCATGTAAGAAAATAGTATCCTTTATAGAAATATTTTTGTAATTTAGAGGAAAAATATAGTTAGCAAAATACAAATTTTTAAAACTGACCAAATAAGAGAAACACTTGAAGAAAACAGTTGCTTTAGAGGAGATTAAAAATGTGTTCAAAGAGTTAGTGTATAAAAGGAAACATCCCCATTGCCAGGAAGTACAGAAAAAAAATAGAAGGCAACATTATGTTTGAAAAGTTTTGCATATGAATTCTAACACAACATTGAAGATTAGGATAGTCTCATGTTATTCAAACTATTCTACACCATAAAACAAGATAAGTTTTCCTGTTCATTTTATGAAGTTATGCTAAAGTTCCAAAACTTGGTAAGAATAGGAATCTAAGCTGCAAAATACTGCTTCAATTAAAAAAAGCTGATAAGGAATTATATCACATCTATTTTCATCAGAGCTAATGATTATTTTTTTTAGATTTTATTTCACCTTGAAAGATTCTGTATTTAATTTTTTTGTAAAAAGATTATACAAAGTTTAAATAACCCTACAAACCTGCAAAGTAAACCGTCAAGTACATGTGCAATAACTTTGAGCTATATCACTCATAACAATGCTAATTCTTCTTATTCAGGATATTCTAATTCTGCCTAAAATTATAGCTTTTCCCTCACTGCATTGTTTTACCATATTTCTTGTTTTACATGGCTTTGAACTGTATTTTCCTTTTTCAGCTTATTTTTAATTTAAAAAAAAGTTTATTCTTTTATAGAGATTTTATTCTATCCGATTTTGCAATTTTAGGTTCATAGCAAAACTGGGCAGAAAGTACAGTGAAATCCCTGCATCCTCTTACCTGCAACTTATTTTTTTTTCCTTTTATTTTTTTGAGATAGAGTCTCATTCTGCTGCCCAGGCTAGAATACAGTGGTGTACTCTGCCTCCTGGGTTCAAGCAATCCTCCCACCTCAAGTTCCCCAAGTAGCGGGAACCACAGGTACACACTACACGTCCAGCTAATTTTTGTATTTTTTGTAGAGATGGGTTTTCACCATGTTTCCCAGGCTGCTCTCAAACTCCTGAACTCAAGCAATCTGCCCACCTCAGCCTCTCAAAGTGCCGGGATTATAGGTATGACCCACTGAGTGGTCCCCTCAACTTATTTTTTTTTAAACTCTTTTTTTTCCAATCAAGTTCATTGTTTCTTTCAGTTTTGTCCAATTTGTTACTTATATTTTCTTTTATTATTATTTCAATATTGATTGTTTTTTGTCTTTTTAAATTCTTTTTATTTCTTTTCCTAATTTATTTCATAATTCCCCTTTATGCTTATTTTTATTTTACTGATTTCAGTATTAATTATTTTAAATTGGTTTTCTGTTACACAATTTAACCTTTATTATTTCTTATAGGATGATGTTTATTCTTTATTTTTATACAACTTTTTAGCTTCTTGGATTCTGTTCTTTGACTTTATCTCATTGGTTTAATTCCATAATTCTAATTCTTGGTTACTTAATGTTCATTATTAAAAATTGTTAATGTTTTTAATTTAAAAAATGGTCTTTTTATGGGATATGAAAAACAATTCAATATGGATGGCCTCAAGGAGAAAGGGTCTGTACCACGAAAAGATGACCTTGCAGTTTTCTATCAAACTTTCCAGGAACAGCAGTTCTTAACCTCTTTACCACAACACAGTGAAGGGAGCAGAATCATTGACTCTCAGTAGTTCTCAGCTGTGATGTAATCAAGTGCATTTCAAAACCTCTAGCCAAATGATAAGGCAAAGGTAATCATAACTTTGGTTCATATTCCTGTCGCATTATGTGTAGCAGAACATTTTATATCCTGAGTAATAATCAGTTCTACTTGTTGGAAATGTTTTCTTCCAACTTATAAATGTTATGCTAAGTTAAACTACTTCTTCAGTGTAACTGCAAGCTTCCCATTCTGCGAAGCCTGGGATCTCTCCCTGCATTCCCTTCATGGGCATCTCTTGGCCACTTGGCCTCATGGATGCTTTGGACTCTCAGTGGCTTCAGTGTTCCTAGTTTCCAGGTTTGATGATTGTGCCTCATTTCTGACTTTCCTGTATAAAGACAAAAGACAAATGACAAACTGGGAAAAGGCACTGGAATATATAGTGTATACACAAGTTAATGTTTTTGATAGATAAAAACTATTATTATTTTCACTTTACTCAATAAAATATTCCCATTTGTTCATGTTATACTTTTTCCCATGAATTTAATTTTTTATCTTAATACAGGAAAACTGTTTTTGTTTATATTTTTCTTGTATATTTTCTTTGATTTCCTCTTTTTCAACACATTTTTTGTGTCATTTATTTAGTTTTTTAAAAAGGCATATACCTAAATAAATATCTACATACCATTTATATTGATTCTGCCACTGTGTTTCAGCCTGTGCAACAGAGAGAGACCCTGTCTCTATTAACAAAACAAAACAAACAAATAAAAAACAATTCCTCTCATACAGCACCCCTGTATCTTTACCGTGCTTGAAAAATGCACCTTTGGACTCACTGCACTGACACAGGCTGAATGCAATTGTAGGTTAATGTTTTACTGACACCAACGAGTAGCTAAGCAGGATACTCTAGATTTTTACTTAATGGAAAAACACGAATACAGAACAAAAAAATCATCAGCAAGAAGACACAGGCAGAAGAAATTGCTTTTTAGTTTCTTCTTATCCATGACTTTTCACAAAAAGCACAGAATCATAATTTTGTTGGTTTTTTTAACAGAAAACATGAAGTCTTTACTTTGACCAATGACTGTCTACTCCTTCCTTCTAT
The DNA here is from genome assembly GCA_004027715.1 of Plecturocebus donacophilus. Taxonomy (NCBI): domain Eukaryota; kingdom Metazoa; phylum Chordata; class Mammalia; order Primates; family Pitheciidae; genus Plecturocebus; species Plecturocebus donacophilus. The sequence continues at coordinate 120,802 of PVKP010002338.1, forward strand.
AGCATTCCCCCTCCCACTGTGTGTCTCAGTCTAACTGGTCATTGATAGCGGCAGGAAACAGACAAATTCCTAGGCAGACAGGGCTGGATTCCTGATGAAACTCAGCCTTCAAACTAAAGACAATTTAAAGCCTGAAAACCCAGTTGCCAGTTCCAGATAGACTCTATGTCCAACCAGAATGAGAATATCTATTCCTGTTTGCCCATTCGTTCCTAATTGGTCCTTTCTGAATAATGTTTTTTTTTTTTTTCTGAGACAGAGTCCAGGCTGGAGTTCAATGGTGCCAACTTGGCTCACTGCAACCTCTGTCTCCTGGGTTCTTGTGATTCTCCTGCCTCAGCCTCCCAAATAGCTGGAATTACAGGTGTGCTGCCAAGCCTGTCTAATTTTGTATTTTTAGTAGAAGCGGTGTTTCACCATATTGCTCAGGCTGGTCTCGAACTCCTGACCTCAGGTGATCTGCCCACCTTGGCCTCCCAAAGTGCTGGCATTAACAGACGTGATGAATAATGCTTTTTAACCAACGGAATGTTGCCTTTTTCAAGGCTACAACCCCCGCTTCCTCATCCCAACCTATAAAAACCCCAGACTCAGCCACACAGATAGCTTCCTGCTTTGGGGCCCCCTCTCACACAAGTGGCTGCCCACTTTGGGTCCCCTCTTGTTGTTGATAGCTTTTCTGTCGCTCAATAAAATGATTTTCTGCCTTGCTCACTCTCCGGTGTCCGTGTACCTTATTCTTGGTTGCGAGACAAGAACCTGGAAACTGCTGAATAATGGGAGTGAAAAAGGCTATAACACTCCTGGCCAGCTCACTGAGCTGCAGGCGCGGGAATGAGAAGAGCTGTGATCCTTCTGGGGGCCCAGACCTTGGGACTCTTTGAGCCAGAGCTGTTAACACACTCGCATTCACCAAGCCACAGGCGGCGAGAACGAACAAGCTTAATAAACTGCACGTCCCCACTCGCCGAGCTGCAAGAGGCAGGAAGGAGAAAGACAGCTGTGGCATTCCTGGCGGCTCAGACCTCGAGATGCCCTTAGAAGAAGCTGTGACACCCACTTGGTGCTCCGCGCTTGCTCACGTCTCTGAGTTTTCAGGCACCACCACGTCCTCCTTGTCTTAAGGCCGGCACCCAGCCGTGGAAGCCCCTTGGGGCACACCTGGTCCCTCTGCAGGCTGTGTACAGAGATGTGGTGATCAAGGAATCTGGGAGTGAGCCAATAACAGCCTGCCAGGCCAAGCGGGCAGAGCAAGCCCAGAGGGACGGAGCAAAGCCTGGGCAGAGGAGCTGAAAAACCCAGAGGTTTTCAGCTGGCAAAGCGGCACCCCAAACAAATCCTGCGTCATCATCAGGTTACAACTTTTTTTGGAGAGTTTCCTGACTTCATTCCCTGTCTTTATATTTCCCCCTCTAATCAAAACTCCATGTCATTCAGAGATAATTGTTTCCTAAAATGCAAATGAAATTATGTCTTAAGATGTTATGTAAAGGCCTTTTGTAAAAATAAACTTTTTCTATATTATGATCATTTTTTATTGCAGAGACGGGGGTCTCACTCTGTTGCCTAGGCTTAAAAGCCTTTCTTATTGGTATCTGAAAAGGATGAAGTTTTAACATGGCACATAAGTCCTGTGCCTAGCTCTAGAGTCTCATTTTGAGTGTCTCTTCTCCATGGAGGCTATAGTTCAGCAAACTTAACATTGAACCGCCCCAAACTCTCTTACTCACCTCTCTGCTTTTCCTTAAGTGCAGTTACTTTTTTTTCTTTGAAATATTCTTTTTTGTTTCTCTTTCTTTTTTTCCCCATTCACCACTGATCAGAAGCCAGGAATATTCTTTTATTTCTCGATTGCCCTCTTTAGGAAATCAACTTGAGTTTCAATCCTAGCTTTAAGGTACTCTTTGAACTCCAATCAGAGTTTGTTACATCTTTTAAAATGTGTCTGGCTGGGCGTGGTGGCTCATACCTGTAATCTCAAAGCTTTGGGAGGCTGAGGCAGGAGAACTGCTTGAGGTAAGGAGCTCAAGACGAGCCTGGCCAACAAAGTGAGGACCCATCACCGCAAGAAATTTAAAAAAACAAAATAAGATAGACAGAAAATAAGATAGTAACATAAAATAAGAGAAAATAACATAAAAAAGAGAAAATATAAGATGGTAACAATAACATAGGTAACATGCTCTATAAATCAGAAGTATGACTGGAGGTATGAGGTCTCCTGGAGATATACAGGATTTATCTACCCACTATGGCCCAATTATCTCTGTTATTACTAAAGCAAAAAATCAACATGACTCAAGTTTATCACCAGGTAACATAGGTTTTGTGTGGCGAGATGACTTAGCTAAACCTGGTCATCATGTGTGAAGTCATTGGCTGCTCATCTTTACTTCCCTGTCATACCTGCGACAATGCCTTATAATAGCAGCTATGTACTTTCTATATACTGTCTCCTTCAGTCAGAGTGGGATGGAGCTTAGGGATTGCTCCCTGGCCTATCTAATTTTCCAAAATTACTCCTCTGGGTTAAAAAAAATTAATTTTTTGAGATAAGGTATCACTCTGTTGCCCAGGCTGGAAGGCAGTAGCAACATCACAGAACACTGCAGCCTCAACCTCCAAGTCCCAGGCTCAAGCGAGCCTCCCTTCTCAGCCCTACAGGCATGTGCCACTACCCCTAGCTAATTTTTAAATTTTTTTTGTAGACTCCCTACATTGCCCAGGCTGGTCTCAAACTCCTGAGATCAAGCAATCCTCCTGCCACAGCCTCCCAAAATGTTGAGATTATAGACATGAGCCACCACACTTGGCCAAGATATTCTTCATTGCATTTCATGGGACCATACTGCCTGCCCAGGGAGAACTCCCTGGCTCATAAAAGATAAGAGTGCACTCTCCATGCCAACTTCTTTTTAATTAATTAATTAATTTGAGATAGGGTCAGGCTTTGTTGCCCACGCTAGAGTGCAATCATGGCTCACTGGCTCACTGTAGCCTGGACCTCCTAGGCTTAAGCAATCTCTTACCTCAGCCTCCTGAGAAGCTGAGACTACAGGCACATGCCACCATATCTGGCTACTTTTTGTATTTTTATTTTGTAGCAATGGGAGTCTCCCTATGTTGCCCAAGCTAATCTTAAACTCATGGGCTCAAACAATCCACCTGTCTTGGCCTCCTGAAGCACTGGGATTACAGGCATGAGCCACTGTGTCTGGCTCCACACTTGGACTTCTTAGGTCTGACACTTCATTGTATTCAAGAGCTATTCTTAATATAATAGTCTGTGGTTTAAGATTATAGCTATTGGAGAGAGATCCAAGATGGTTGATTACTAGCAGCTCAGGATTGCAGCTCCCAGTGAAAGCGCAGAGAACGAGTGGATGCCACACTTCCAGACGAATTTTTGTTGCCTATGGACCAGGAGATTCCCAGCAGAGAAGCCCCACGGGTCGCCAGCATGATCCTTTTGGCTGGTGTGGCTGTTCTTCGTGCAGAGTAAACGGGACTGGGTTTCCTTTTGGTCGATGTTTGGAGCTCCAGGAAGGCAGAGATGCCCATTGAGCTGATTGAAAAAGGGACTGAAGAGAGAAGCCAGACCAGAGACTCCTGGGCAGAAAAGCTCCACGAATCTCAAGGCCACTGTTTCATCCAGTGCTGCAGGTCACCACAGTGAAAATTACATAGATTCTGGCACTGGGAATCAACAACCTGGGCATCCACTAAGAGACCTAATTTGAAAGTCGGTAATTATAAAGACGCAGGTGGATAAATCCACAAAGATGGGAAGAAACCAGAGTGAAAAGACTGAGAACACCCAAAATCAGAATATCTCTCCTTCTACAGAGGATGTCAGTTCCTTATCAGCAACAGAACAAGGCCCGATGGAGAACAAGTGCAATGAATTAACAGAATCAGTCTTCAGAAGGTGGATAATAAGAAACTTCTGTGAGCTAAAAGAACATATTCTAACCCAATGCAAAGAAACTAAGAACTTTGAAAAAAGGTTTGATGAAATGCTAATGAGAATAGACAATTTAAAGAGGCATATAAATGAATTAATAGAGCGGAAAAACACAATACACAAAATTCGTGAAGTATGCACAAGTTTTAACCGTCAAATTGATCAAGCAGAAGAAAGGATATCAGAGGTCGAAGACCAACTTAATGAAATGAAACAGGAAGGCAAGATTAGAGAAAAAAAGGTAAAAAGGAATGATCAAAGTCTCCAAGAAATATGGGACTATGTGAAAAGACCTAATTTATGTTTGATAGGTGTACCTGAATGTGACAAAGAGAATGAATACAAGCTGGAAAATATTCTTCAGGATATTATCCAGGAAAATTTTCCTAACCTAGTAAGGTATGACAATACTCAACTCCAGGCAATACAGAGAACTCCACAAAGATATTCCTCAAGAAGACCAACCCCAAGACACATAATCGTCAGATTTGCTCGGGTTGAAATAAATGAGAAAATATTAAGGGCAGCCAGAGAGAAAGGTCAGGTTACCATAAAGGGAAGCCTATCAGACTCATGACAGATCTCTCAGTAGAAACCCTACAAGCCAGAAGAGATTGGGGATTAATATTCAACATACGGAGAGAGATCCAAGATGGCTGATCACTAGCAGCTCAGGATTGCAGCTCCCAGTAAAAGCGCAGAGAGCCAGTGGACGCCACACTTACCGATAAATTTTTGCTGCCCACGGACCAGGACATTCCCAGCGGAGGAGCCCCACGGGTCGCCAGCGTGACCCTTTCAGCTGGCGCGGCTTTTTTGCCGGCGTCTCGGCTCGGCGGCTCTTGGTGCGGAGTAAACGGGACTGAGTCTCCTTTTGGATGATGTTTGGCGCTCTGGGAAGTCAGA
>PVKP010002339.1:0-111819 GCA_004027715.1 Plecturocebus donacophilus
GGAGGGGAGGAGAACTTCTTAGCACTAGAAGGTCCTGTTGCTAATTCCAAGTCACGTCATATGTTGTCAAGACTCTGGTACAGCACATGCTATCCGTGTAGTTTACGTGAATGATGATATTAATGGCAATCCTAAATGGTCAGCCAGCCATAGTGTCACACATAGACCAATACAATATCCACCACCCAACAGCTTCTAAATTCACACAGAATCATCTCAGTTACTTTGTTAGGTATGAGTTCTCAACCTGCTGTGAAGCAAATCGCAGCTCATCTGCTGCCACGCGGCCGCTGTGTTAGCACAGGGAGCTCTGCCAAACTGTCCTGCTGAAACCAAGACACACTGTAACAATACTGCTTCTTTAATATGGTAGTTATAACTTTTAACTACAATTTCAAACTGTCCTAACTAATAAAGGGGAAAAGTGTATGGAGGAGGAGAGAGTCACCTCAGTTTCCTGCTAGCTGTGTTTGGAGACTGGGCCTTTGAAGAGGTGATTAAATGGCAATCGGGTCATTAAGGTGGGCACTAATCCAACATGACTGGTGCCCTTACAAAAAGAGGAAGAGACACCAGGGATACACGTGCACAGAGGAAAGGTCATGTGAGGAGGCAGGGGAGGTGGCCAACGGGGAAAACCTTGGAAGAAACCAACCCTGATGACACCCTGATCTTGGACTTCTAGCATCCAAAACGGAGGTAACAGACTTCCGTAGTTTAAGTCACCCTGTCTGTGGTGTTTTCTTACAGTAGCCCTGGCAAATATACATATCCATCACAAATTCCTAAAACTGTTTATTCATTCAACTGATACCTTTAAATGTACCGATGTTAAGTTCACAACTGTTGGATCTGTGTGTTTGAAAAGCTGACTCTGTATTTAGAAACTCATCCTGCCCTTCTGCAGTTATGAAGAGATTAACATGTCACACATTTATAATCTTCCACCTATCAATGCCCTGTTCCCTTTAGTAAAACACTGCTCAGAAGAGGCACCAACAAAGGCTTTACGCTTAATTTCCTGTTTCATTAATAAGAACTAAATTCCCACCAATGGTACCATCACGCTTTTGTGTATACAATATGGTACACTACAGGAAGGCAAATTTTAAGGCACAGTTTTAAAGTCTTCAGCAATATACCTTAAAATATGACTAAATTAAGTACACTATTATAGACCAAATGAAACCATGTTAACCAAATATAGTTGTAAACTGTAAAATAAACGTAACATGAGAATTTGGATATTATCAGATAATCTCAAGAAACTCAAAACTCCAAATGATATTATCAGATAACCTCAAGAAACTCAAAACTCCAAATGAAATGCATACTTCAGCTTCTTTTAAAACTAATCAACTAATCAAACAAAAACAAAAGCAAAAAAAGCCCAGTCCAACAAAATCAAAATATTTGATTTCTTAAAGGATGAATAGCAAAACAGCCTAATTACGTTTTTGTACATTATGCCTCAAAACTACAATTAATATTTGCAAACATTTTAAGGACATCTTTTCATGGCTGTCTGTAATATCATGTCACAGAGAAAGCAATGTATTTCCTTAAGGCAAAAACTCTCTACCACTGTTAACATTAGGAATAATGCTAAGTAAACTATATTTTTAAGGACCAAATCTCATGTAGTATTATTTTATTCACATTACTAAAAAGGAAAAAATATCGAGTTTTTTTTACACATTATCTCCTTTAATTTGCATATAATGTCACAGTGAAAAAGCTACAGCGTTTTCCCACTTAGAAACAAAAACATGTTCGACAAACAAAACAAAAAGGCAGACAAGGTATTTTGTGAAGGGAAATCAGCATGTGCTGGCATGGATTTTATCTTCCAATTTTGGCACACGAGCATCTTTCCGGTAAGTTTCTTAAGGGTATGCTTGCCAATGCGTGCATTTTACATAAAGGGTCATTTTTTTCTTCTTTTTTCAGTTACAGGCAATTTTTATGCCGTGAGATTGGGGGGTGGAAGTGTGTTCTAGTTTTGTTCGTTAACAGATTAAAGGTCACCATAGTTCCAAAGTTGGGAAATCTTAAGAAACTAAAGTATAATTATAACTTAGAAGTGATAAACTTGGCCGGGAGCGGTGGCTCACGCCTGTAATCCCAGCACTTTGGGAGGCTGAGGTGGATGGATCACAAGGTCAAGAGATTGAGACCATCCTGGTCAACATGGTGAAACCCCGCCTCTACTAAAAATACAGAAATTAGCTGGGCGTGGTGGCAGAGCCTGTAGTCCCAGCGACTCGGGAGGCTGAGGCAGGAGAACTGCTTGAACCCAGGAGGCGGAGGATGCGGTGAGTTGAGATCGCGCCACTGCACTCCAGCCTGGGCGAGAAGGAAACTGCATCTCAAAAAAAAAAGAAAAAGAAAAACAGGACACCAAACCAATTATTCTCATAGTAACATAGTCTCATTAGTAACTGAGACTTCTAGTATTAAATTTGTTCCAGCTGTGATGTAAGCCAGGAATCTGCAAACTACAGCCAGTATGTCAAATCCAACCTGTCACCTATTTTTGTAAAGCCCACAGGTAAGAATGGTTTTCGCAAAACACTTTCTTAAAAAACAGAATATTTGTTGTTTATTTGATGATAGGGAACACTGACTCATAATCTCAAGCAATTTTTAAAAGTCTCAGCAAAGCTCTTGAGACTTGAGAGCAGTAAACTAGCATCCATTATATAATGAGTCAACTTTGATTTAAGTCCAAGTGTCATTAGCTACCACCTTATTCTTTTTATACTCAAACGACCTCCGATGAGCTGCCTCTCAGCCCACACATTGACTTCAGCTTCCTAACCACATAAAAGTGATTATTTACACAGATTTAACTAGGATCCTTCTAAAACATAAAAATACATTATTCTAGGAAATAATATGTGTGGAATAACTGAATAAATTACAGTCAAGGTATATCAACATTGGAATACAGATGGACAAGAAACAAAAACACTGAGAGAACAGAAGATAGGTCATATTTCTGGTACATTTTTTCAACAACTGAGCAGTGAGTCACAGAACTTAAGGTAAAGCAACGTCAGTATGGGAAAGAATTAGAAAGTCAGGTATGAAAAATAAAAATCAGCTGGGCGCAGTGGCTCACTCCTATAATCCCAGCTTTGAGAGGCTGAGGCGGGCGGATCACCTAAGGTCAGGAGTTCAAGACCATCCTGGCCAACATGGTGAAACCCCATCTCTACTAAAATAAAAAAATTTGCCAGGCATGATGGTGGCTGCCCGTATCCCAGCTACTTGGGAGACTGAGACGGGAGAGTCGCTTGCCCTCAGGAGACACGGTTGCATTAAGCTGAGATTGCGCCACTGCACTCCAGCCTGGGTGGCTGAGTGAGACGACGTCTCAAAAATCAATCGATCAATCAATCAAGAAGTTAGTCCGTCCCACTAGCATAAAAAACTGCGTTTGTCTGAATAGGAATCAGTATTATAACAGAAAGCTAATGAAAGTTTCCCAATGAAAACAAACTGACTTCTTATTTTAGCTTTGGAACAGACATGTTCTGAGAATCTTAAAGACTGGAACAGATGCTAAAGCTTTACAAGGACAGTTAATCACCTGAAGAGATGGGAACTCTGCTTAAAACTCAAATATTAGAGGAAGAATAGAGACAAGGATGCCAGGGTAATAAATTCTACCCACAGTAATGTTTACGAAACAGTGTATTAGAAAGACGGTATGTTTATTCCTTGGTTCCTACGAGGGAAAAAAATCCTAAGTAGGCAAAACGCATGCTAGTAAATAAATCAAAACATGTGTCCATAGATTGGTAATATTCAGTAAAGACTTTGGAAGGGCAAGAGTAAAAAATGTCCAAAAGATTGTTCAGGCGGCAAAAATAGGTGATTGATACAGATCAAGTATCAAAGTATAGTTTAAAAAAAAGCTGTAAAGAGATCAACATCCATCCCATAAGGCAATAATAAATACTTGCTCAAATCAAGTGAAGACGACGCAAACTAAGTTTAGTACTCAGCTAACAGACTGACACATACATGTGTGTACTCATACACAACCCAGCCATTAGTAAACCTAAAAGAAAAAGGGGGGGAAATGGAGTAAAGATTGATAATCGACATAAATTGGAGTAGGCTTCCAACTTTTATTGAGAACTAGGAGAAATCCACCATGAAAGTCTCATAGGTCAATTTCACAGGGTGAGAGAAAACGCTTGGCAATATTGTCATATAAAATGTACTGTTCAAAGAACAAGCAAACAAAAAAGATCACGTGGCAGATGAGCTGGGGAGGGGAGAAGTGTACCACTCCATGGCCCTACTGTGTACATCCCTTGTAAGTACCCTACCCAGTCAAGTTACAGACTCTAATTGCAAACTTAAGTCTTAATTAATATTTCTTAATAAAATAGTATCTTCTTAGAAGATACTTCTAGGAAGAACAGTATCTTCTCAGAAGACACATAGCAATGCACTTCACTGTTAAGGTTGTTCAAGGTGTTCAAACCTTAGATTGGCTTTTTGTTAGGCTCATGACAAAATTTGATCAACTTTTTATTTAGCATAGTAATTGGGATCCATAGACCCCTGGAGTTCCCAAGACTTTTTAATGGATCTGTGAGACCAAAATTATTTTTATAGTATTACTAAGACATTAATAACCTTTTTCACTCCACTGGTATTTGCACCATGTTACAAAGCAATAGTGGGTAAGATGTCTCACACCTTAGTACTTACTATGAATCAAGAACTGATGGTATTACTAGTAGTTATTGTTTTTTTTCACCACTATGCACTCCAAAATAAACTTCCCTGAATATCCTTGAAGCAGAAAATTATTATTAAAATCTTAATGTTCAAATAAACATCTTTTTAATATCCTATGTAACAAGGTGCTAAGTACACATAAAGCACTTCTGTTGCATACTAAAATGATGGTTGTCTCAAAAACCAGCACTGCAATTGTTTAAACTGCAAGCTGAACTAGCCACTTCGACGTTCATAGGTCGAAGAAAAAAATGACAATATAGTTTTTCAGATTGGGGATCTGGCACATTTTCTTGTAAACGAAGGAAGTAAAACTGACTTATGGCTGAGTGTGGTGGTTCATGCCTATAAAGCCAAGGCGGGTGGATAACTTGAGGTCAGGAGTTCGAGACCAGCCTGGCCAACATGGCAAAACCCCATTTCTAACTAAAAATACAAAAATTAGTCGGGTGTGGTGGCGCGCACCTGTAGTCCCAGCTACTTGGGAAGTTGAGGCAGGAGAATCGCTTGAATCCAGTAGGTAGAGGTTGTAGTGAGCCGAGATAGCACGACTGCACTCCACCCTGGACAACAGAGAGTCAGTCTTCCAAAAAAATTTTAAAAATCATCAGTAAGTAACATAAAATTTCAGTTTTAATATCTGATGTAGTTAATATTGATAGCTATAACCGACATAAACAAAAGCTCTTTGGCATCAACAATAAATTAAGATTGTAACAAGACCCTAAGACCAAAATGTCTGAGACCTATTGATTCCCTCATGGCAATACTGGTGGCAAATATTTCTGTCAAAGAATTTCTCTGGAAAACAGGCTCCTTAGTTCACAGTATTGGTCATATTTTAACACAACATAAATCTTTGGTTTGGTTTCTGTTGTGTTCATATTGGAATACATATTCACTAAGTTTATACTGCATAAACAAAAAAGGTACTTAAAAGCCATAAACATCAGCATACCAAAATTCTAGTTTTGATACAACACATGGCATCTACTGACTCTAAAACATATTAGAACAATTAAAATTATAAATTTTCTGAGACTACGCTTCTATAAATGGACTATTTGAAAATATTTGATTATTTTACTTAAATTTAGTTTTCCTATCATGCATGTAAACAGAAGTTTTACTGAGTACTACACTACACACCAGCCACTTGTTCTAGGCCCTTAACACTGTAACAATATAGAAATCCATTAATATAAAAGAACAATGCAGTGAAGGGTAGGCTGCATACCCAAACGTGCCCCATTTGCTACCAAACTTCACTATGAAAAGGGGCGGAGGCGTGTGTAAGCTGCAGTAAAGACGCTCTGCTACCGCCACAGTCTTTCCTTCTTGGTGGGGTTCATTCAGCATATTTTTGTTTGTTTTGCCCACTCATCCCTTGTATTGTGAGAAGGTGCCAAAGGGTTGCAATCCCTTTCCTTCCAACCAAAACTTGAAATTAGCCTCTCTCTTACAGCATTTATTTCCCAAGAAAACACATTCAGACTTCAAGCATTGGGTAGCATTCTTTACCACACATACAGCAACAAAGAATGCAGGTCTTTGGTACTGCAGAACTGATTCATTATATACTCAATCTATTTGCTACATAAAGAATGGGGGGGAGGGGAGCGGGAGTGGCCTAGCTAAGCAAAAAAATCTGAAATTCTTTATAGCCAGATTTCCAAGTTATACCTGGTACAGTTTCCATACCCGTCCCACTGTACCTTGAGGACACGTAAGAAAGAACAGATGAGATACAGGGAGTGAACGAGCTAGAGAACAGAGAGGCACATGTGCTTAATAATGGCAAGGAACTAGTCTACACTCACACTGCTATTTCTGACCACATCAATAATTGCTGTGGCTATACTAGCATAAGACGACAGAGCTTTCCTTCTTTTCAAAATCCCTGCATATGAACCTCTTTGCCAAAAGCAGGCCTAGCCTAGGCAAAACTGAGTAAGCAGAGCACTCCCTATGCTCCCTAGCAACCCTTTTCCTGAATCAACCTTTTCCTTACCACCTCAAAATTTAGCACTATTTGGCTCATGAAACTCTCTGCCTTGACAACTTCCTCATCCCCACCTTCTCCTGAGCCCAAATCTGAACCCCCCCAACATTCTAACACCAACTGAGCCCACTACCCTCTTGAGACTTCCATTCCAAGTTTTTTACGCTACCTCTCCAACTCTCACTGCCACCAAGTATATTTCATTCCTTAAAGCCAGACAGGTGACAGGCTGAGCAACCTAGTATCACAAAATGTTCATAAATAATAGCTTAACGTTTTGCTTTCCAAGGAACTGATATCACAATAAAGATATAAATACACTTTTAACTCATTTCTTCCTCAAACTGAGTAATATTAAGTACCTTAATATTTTTAAAACATGAAAAGGTGAATACTGTGCACAACAGTTTAGGAGTTCGTGGTTTATCCAACTAAAGACATTCTGATCATCTGTACAAAATGAAATATGTAAGAGAAACAGCCCCAAAGACTACAAAGTACTCTCAAAATCCAAGTCCTTCTACATCGGTTCCCCAGAGCTACTGTAACAACCACTACAAACTGGGCCACTTAAAATTCCAACAGAAACTCACTGCCTCACAGTTCTACGGCTAGAAGCCCGGAGTGACCCACGCTGGCAGCCACGATGCCTCCGGCGTCTCTAGAAGAGAATCATTTCATCGTCTTCCAGCTTCTGCAGCGCCAGCCTTTCCTGGGCTTGTGGCAGCAAAGCTCCACTCTCTGCCTCCAGCTTCACGTGGCCAACGTGCTTTGTGTGTGTCTCCTTCTCGTGTGTTGTGTCCAAATTGCTTTTTATAAAAACCCCAGTCACACCGGAATAGGGCCCATGCTAATAACATCACCTTAACTTGATCTACAAACATCTTATTTCCATTCCACATAAGTCACATTCACAGGTACTGGGAGTTATCATCTCAACATGCCTTTGGGGGGACACAATTCACAGTATCTTCTAGCTTTCAAAACTTTCCTACTAGTCAACTCCAAAACTTAGTCCTGTGTGGGTCAATGCAGATTTCCAGCTTAGAAAAAACTAACTCAAGTATATTTCACTTTTTCAGGCTGAAAAAGGTAACAGATTTGAAGATATGATTCCCAATCTAAATAGACCCATCCTGTACATCTCCTTAGAAGCCAGACTACTCATTAAGCAATAAAGGTTAAAGAGTAAGCTAACTTCAAGCTAATTTCTTCTTGCCTTGACTGCCAAACTTCTACTTAAAGAGGGGCTGCTCTAGCAAAGTTCCAAATTAGCTTGACAGTAAAGTATACCATAAACGAAGTGGCTTACAACAACAGAAATTTATTGTCTTATAGTCTTGAAGTCAGAAATCCAAAATCAAGGTGTTCGCAGAGCCACGTTCCCTCTGACGGTGCTAAGGAAGGGTCTGTTCCAGGCCTTTCTCTTAGCTTCTGTAGTGTCTTAGTTCATTGGGACTACTGGAAAAAGAAACCACACCTTAGTTTTTTTCTCAAGTTCTGAGGCTGTGAGGTCCAAGAGCAAGGTGCCAGCAGACACAGGGTCTGGTGAGGGCTCTCTGCTTCACAGATGCTGCCTTGTGGCTGTGTCCTCCTACACTGTATAAGGAGCCCGGGGTTCCCTTCAACTTCTTTTATAAGGTCACAATTCTATTCATTGATGGCAAAGCCCTTAAGTCTTCATCACTTCCAAAAAAGCTCCACCACTACAATGGAGATCACATTTCAACAAAAATTGTGGAGGGACATACTTAGACCACAGAGCTCGCTTGCAGATGCATTACTCTGTCACTTCACCATGTTCTCCCTGTCTTCATTCTGTTTTCCCTCTCTTTGTGTCCAAATTTTCTCTATTTTTTTTTTAATAAGAACTCCAATCATACTGTATTAGGATCTACCTAAATGATCCCATTTTAACTTGAGTATCTCTGTAAGGATCCTATTTCCAAATAGGATTACATTCTGAGGTATTGGAGGCTAGGACTTCAACTTACAAATTTAGGGGGATACAATTCAATCTATAATAATCACACTAAGCTAAGAAAGCCTGGAATGATAGAGATTCCATCATTTGCCCCTTCCATGCTGTAGAAGACAAGCATAGACAAGGGTAGCAAAAGCCTTTGCCTCTTACCTTCAGTCATCTGTCTACCTTGGTTATCAGAGAATCCCCTAAAACAAAAAAACAAAACACTAATAATGGTAACTGTGATGGCATCAACACATGGGAACAATCAATTTAACTGCTATAGGAGGTTGAACGTATTACTGGTTCAGAATTTAAGCATTCCTTTTTCTCGCAAGAGAGTTATTCATCCCCATCCCAACAACTTGGACCTTGGCTATGTAACACAATGTGGCCAATGGAATATTCCAGAAGATGTGATACACACTATATCCAATCACAGGATTTAAGATACATTTCAAGTGTCTGCCAGCTCTCTTGCTCTTTTCTTATGCCATAACAATGATCATGCCCTATATGGGGCCTACTTCAACAGCCTGGCTCCCCAAATGAGCAGACACATGGAACAGAGCCACAGTCAACCCAACTTATCTAAATACACAACAAAAAGGAACCTTTTAACATTGTAAACCAGTAAAACTGTCTACTAACAGGAAGAAAACCAGTGCACCTTACAACAGTACTTTCACTGCATGCATCTCTAGGGAATATAATCTAAAAACAAAAAAAGAACCACAGAGAAATTTCAAACTGCTTTCAGTAGTCTTAATAATAGTTTTATTAGTATTATTAACTGGTAACCTTTTATAAATATAGAACAGGTAAGAAATCAAGTTAAATTCATAAAATTTTCAGAAGGGAAAAATATGTTCAAATACAGAAGAAGAAACCCCTTTTCATGTCTGCTTCATGGTACAGAGCTGCACTCCTCAAGCTAGCTAACTGGAGGATATACAGCAATATGCTAGGGAGTATACAAAGCGAGAGGATGAATGTCTCACATTATTCTAGAACAATTTTTCTTAATGGTAAGTTTGATCATTTTGCTTTTATTTTAAAATTTGTATGTCATGGAACCGAATGCATAAAAAATATTTTAAAACTTATATTCACATAACACAAATGATGCTTTAAAATTATAAAATCCTATATTTGAACTGAAATATGAGTGGGAACTCATGATTTATTTCTCTTGCTAAAAATAAGCATTATCTAGTTCTAAAAATGCCTGGAAACAATTAATGAAAATCCAATAGTAATAAGCCCTTCATGTCTAGATAGTCTCTTATATAAACAGCTAAAAGGAACCAGAACTCCTTGCAGAAATGGCCAATGTCAGTGCTGAAGCAAGAAGCATAGAACATCTTGTCCAGCAAATAAGCAGAAAAAAAAACACCCACCAAAGACCAACGATGTAAAATCAAAAAGATACGAGAGTCCCTTGCAGTTGCCTCCTATCAGCCCAAGGCTGGATAACCAGAGTACAATAAAAATGCCACAATAGATTAAAAAATCCTAAACATAGTTCTCAACCTGTAAGATTATAAAAATAAAATCCACATCACGATCCTCCTGAAAAGTTACTAGGTAGCACCAACTTATTATTCTAAAAATTGATAATGAAAACACCATGACAGGATAGTACTAAAATCCCTTATGTCCTCTGAGTTTTTTAGCAACCATTTCATTACATTTTTAACTTCCTTATCTAATTTTCCAACATGGGTTTTCAAAATTCTTCACTTTCCTCAAGGACTCCTTCTTACCAAAAGTCCCTCAATTTCAGGTGAGATCTAAAGTAAAAGTTAACAGAACTTTCTTGACATTTTGTTCACTTCAAAAATCTTCATTTCTAATCACCCTAATATTTTATAGTAACTGTGAGTAGTAGTAACTAATATAAAAGAGAATGAATTGTCTCTACCACAGAATCGAGTCGATCCTCCAAGTATACTAACGTAACACTAGTAAAACTACTAGCCCTTTATAAAGAAATTTAATTCAGTGGTTAACAAAAATCAACAGTTTTCTCTGCTCCAGTAGTAAGCACCTATAAATACAAGGACAAAATATTACCTTTATAAGAGTAAAGACTATTAAATATTTAGAAAAAATTAACAAAGGCACAAACTGTGTGTGAAAGATACAGTTATAAGCAAAGGAAAAGGTATGCCATGTTTTGAGAAGACATAGTAAAATAATTCCTTGAGATTGATGATGTTAATTCAATTTCCTATTAAGATTTCAGTAGTCTTTATAATTGGATATGGAATTACATGGAAAGGTAAATTACTGAAAATAAGCCAGAAAGGTTATCATATAAACAGTGAAGGACAGATAACACAGCCCAGGCAGGGAGTAAGTTCAGTGGGAAAAGGATGGACTGTTGTACAACTGTACTGCTGCAAGTGATTATCTGAAAGGAAAAGTGGGCCCACATATTTTACCATAGATGAAAATAAATTCCAAATAGATTTAGCAATTAAATATTTTAAACAAATGTGTATATTGCATACATGTGTTTGCATGGGCACACATATACAAAAAAACTTAAATATATCACATCTTATCAAAATACTAGTGGCTACATCTCCAATCTAGAGACCAGTAAAAAAACCTTTTAAACCAAGAGCGGAAACTCAAAAGCCATACAAGAAAACAGCTATATCTGAGTATATGAAGATTCAGTTATCAGAGAAATATGAAAGTAACAAGGAGTAAAATCCCACCTATTAAAAGTGATTAAAATTTTAAAGACCTATAATGCCTATTTTTGGAAGGAATGTGGGGAAAAGGCTTTTTTGCAATATACTTGATACAAAAATGTCATTTTTTTAAAAAAAATCTTGCATCCTCTATTAAAATAAAAAACATCAGAATTGCTTTATATTGTAAAAACTGTCAGTTACAGTGATGTAATGCAAGTAATTATACCCTACACCCTAAAGAAATAAAAGAAGTTCCTAAGGAGGTTTATTTTAGAAGCAATGCTTTTTAGTAGCTTTCCCCAACAAAGGAAATAAAGTGAAATGTCCACTAAAAGGTGAACAGCAAAATAAGATTATGTTATATTCACATCAAAGATTATAGTTACTAAACACAATAAACTGACTGGGGGAGGGGGGGTGGGGGGCAGACAAGGAAAAAAAGAGTACCCTACAGAAGGTATAATCACGTTTATGCATTTAGATAAAAGAATTATGTATACAGGCTGGGTATGGTGGCTTACACCTGTAATCCCAGCACTTTATGAAGCCAGAGGATCATTTGAGGCCAGGAGTTGAGACCAGCCTGGGCAACATAGCAAGACCCCATCTCTACCCCTATCCCTCCCCCTAAAAAGAAAAAAAAAAACGAAAAACTATGCACAAGTAAAAGTAGAACAAAGATTTTTGTTGTTACGAGTTTTGCTTTTGACTTCATCAGCTCTAAATAACTTTGTTACTAGTCACATAACTCCAAGATCAACAGATCTTCATACTCCTGGAACCCAACCCCTTGTCATTCCCAGCATTTGAAATACTGAAAATGAGAACAGTCTTTAAAATCTCAATATTTGGCCTTTCTGACTCTGCCTCTTCTATCTATTACACTGAATTTTCTTTCCACCATAAACATGTAGACAACAGACTCTTTTCCTTTCTCTGTTCTTCATTCTTTATTCTCTGACTTAAGAATCCCATCCAGTCTGTGGAATCAGAAAACTGTTCTTTCCTATTGAGTAATCCTCTATAACACATCCTATGATCTTTCCCATTTTGGCTGACTGATGCACAACTCTACTTACAGGTCCTGTCAGAATCTCGTAACTCAGGATCAAGTGGGGAAACTTATGTCTTATTCCCCAAAATTTGTTTCTCCCTTTGCTATCCCTATTACTATCACTACTATTACCATTTACCAGGCTTTAAACTTTGGTATGGAGTTGGACTCAGCCGCCTGTCTCAGCTTTTACCTGCAATCCTCTAGATTTAACGTTCTAAAATGTATACCTCTTATAGCCATGTCTTTCTACAGTACCTATCACCTGTATTATTACAATAGCCTAAGCATCTCCTAAGTTCTCCATTCTATGGTTCCAAAGTACCTATCTAGCCATACAATACCACCTTTAAATGTACTTTACTCTTCAGGTGAGTATATTGGTAAAATTCTAACATGTCCCACAAATTTCCATTTTCCTGCTTTTAGCTCTGTTTCAACTGCACCTGTTGAAATTCTTCTATTCTTCTTCAAATATTATCTCTTTATGATGCCTATTCAAATGTCCACATTAAAGATGTCTGACTGCTTCCCATCTGTACCCCTAAGTGCAGTTTTATTACTCTTCTCAAAACTAGATAACAGTAAAAGACTATTAGACCAGAAGTCAGAATACTGACATTTTCTTTTTAATGCTACTGGCTTTTGACACTAAGACATTACATCAGGTCATTTTAACTTCCCTGAGCCCCATGGCGACATGAGTCGCCATGCCTGAACAACAACAGATTTTTTTTTTTTAAATAAATATATAGGGCTGAGTGTGGTGGCTCATGTCTGTAATTCCAGCACTTTGGGAGGCTGAAGCAGGCGGATGAGCTTAAGTCAGGAGTTGGAGATCAGCCTGGCCAACATGGTAAAACCTCGTCTCTACTAGAAATACAAAAAATTAGCAGGGCATGGTGGCAGGTGCCTGTAATCTCAGCTACTTGGGAGGCAGAGGCAGGAGAATCATTTGAACCCGGGAGGCGGAGGTTGCAGTGAGCTGAGAACATGCCATTACACTCCAGCCTGGGCAACAAGAATGAAACTCCATCTCCAAAAAAAAAAAAAAAAAAAAAAAAGAATGAATACATAGAAGTGCTGATTTTCATTAAGCTGATAAACTGTATACTTTCCTGTTTTTTTACAAATGCAAAGTTAATTGGCAGGCAACATTTACAAAATGTCTTTTTAAAAAGGAAGGTGGGGGGCTGTGATAGTTAAGACACAGGCAAGGCAAATTCTCCCTCTCTTTTCCTCCCACCCTCCTCATGAAGCTTGGACACTTTTCTTCTCCTGCCCTTGGACATCACAACTCCATATTTTCTCTGGTCTTTGGACGCCATGATTTGCACCAGCAGCTCCCCAGGTGCTTAGGTCTTTGTCCTCAGACTTAAGAGTTGTAACATGGGCTTCCCTGGTTAGGAAGCATTCAGACATGGACTGAGACTTCCCTGGGTTTTTCCAGCTTGCAGACAACCTAGGTTGGTCTTCTCATCCTCCACTAACACATGAGCCAATTCCGACAGTAAATTCACACACACAATTTTTTCTGCTTCTGTGAAGAACCTGACTAATGCAGGATTGAAAATGACACCTTGCTCCTATAACCTGTAATTATGAACTTACTAAAAGAACTTGGGGGGGGGGGGAGAATAAAAGCCCTTGAGAACCACATAAACCTGCAATATCTTGTGAAATCAAAAAACAAGAAAGTTACAAAAAATTGCTAGGAACTTGTCAAAAAGATACAGGAGCTAACTTGAGGCCAATTTGCGCATTGATACAGAAAATAATGCAATAACCTAAAACATAAATGTGCTTAAATCCATGCATTCATAGGACAGGCTATTTCAATGGCAGTTACATAATGTTGGCTATTTCTTGGGATTTTGGTATTTCACAAAAAAATGTTTTTGTATCTAGTATTATAGCTGCTTAGATCTCATTCACACACTTTCACTTACTTATTTGTAATTAATTTTTTAAGCTAAATATAAGACTCTACAAATAATTCCTGTTATAAATTTTAATCAACTGTTGCTACAGTGCCTGATAAAGTGGCAGTCAATATTGATAAGAAATCATCCGAAAGTTTCACTCTTAAAAATAATGGGGCCGGGCTCGGTGGCTCATCCTTGTAATCTCAGCACTTTCGGAGGCCGAGGTGGGCGGATCAGGAGGTCAAGAGATTGAGACCATTCCGGGCAACATGGGGAAACCCCGCCTCTACTAAAAAAATACAGAAATTGGCCAGGTGTGGTGGCAAGCCCCAAGAGTCCCAGCTACTGGGGAGGCTGAGGCAGGAGAATCGCTTGAACCCGGGAGGCGGAGGTGGCCGTGAGCCGAGATCGCGCCCCTGCACTCCAGCCTGGCAACAGAGTGAGACTCTGTCTAAATAAATAAATAAATGTCAAACCTCAAAAAGAGGTAGCAACAAAATAAAAAAGTGTTACAAGTAACTGGCCTATATAATAAAATAAATATGGGTAGAAAAGGAAAATAAGAGTTAGACAAGAATGACGACTAGTAATTAATGAAGGTAGCAAATTACTTTATATGCTCATTTGAAAAAAAAAAAAAAGCTCATCCTGTATGTGATGTTGCTTAGTTCCATAAAGACAAATATCAGACAGCATGATGTAATAGAAAGAGCCCTGGACTGAGTCAGGAGACCTCTGTTCTAGTCCAAGGCCTCAGTTTCCTCATCTGTAATATGAGGGTAATGAATTAGATAATCTGAAAGGGCTCCTCTAGCTTTAACAGTGAGTAATCCTCAAGGTGAATTTTAGAATCACATGCAAGATTTTTGTTAACATTAAGGTTTAACTGGTAACACTGGGAATGGCAGGAGGGAACAAGGTTTAAAATAATTTTCATAGGGATGTAATTATGTCCTCAATAAAAAGAACATAAACAAAATTTTAAAATGCAAAAAGCCATTGCTTTTTAATTTTTAACTGCTAGAAACATTTTTAGGATATATCAGCCTTAGAACCAGTATGATCTAAGCTGAGTTAATAATGAGTAACCCAAATTATGAGCAAAAAAGACCTATTCACCTTTGGCCAGACTGCCCGAGGAAATCCAGAAAACAGTACACCTGTGGGCTAGTGATTACTATAAGTGATAAGTGCCTAAAATTGTCCCTGATTAAATAACTGAACAAAGAATAAAATGACAAGGTAAATGAATATTTAAATGTAATATGCAATAAAACAATAAGTATGGTTTTGATATCCTTCTGTGTTAATGAGCCTATTTTCCCTTCTCAGTTTTTTTTTTCTGGTTCTCTCAAAATAGAATCTGGCGTCTCCTTCTGAAAATAAAGCTAACAGAAAGAAAAAAAAAAAAAAGATTTTTTTCAGTCACACACAATAACTTTTTTTTTTAAAAAAGATCAGCTGATGTTCTACTTTATATTTATTTATTCTTTTATACTTCATTGCTTATGCTGATGCTAAGGTTTTTATCTGGCAGACTTAACACTCCAAGGGTATGAGGACCAATAAACGTATCTCTACAGTCAAGAATCTATTAAAAATCTACTTCTAAAAAATGCAAAGATATGAAACTGTCAATGGAAAAAAACTCGGTTTTTAAAGCTTTTCTTAAATACAAATTACCTAAAATGATTATAAAATAACTTGGCATACATGCAAGTCCATTACTTAGTCATTTGCACATTTCACCATGGCGATACATAGTACCTCCTAAATGACACATTCAGAATCATTAATAAAATTTCTCTCTGGTAGGTAGAAATAGAGGCAAAAATAAAGCAACTTGGATGGGAACAAAACCTGTCCTTGGCTAGTCTTAAGATGGATGTAATATCAATGTGTCTTTGAGATAGAAATCTTTGAGGCAAAACTTTCATTTACATTAAATTTTTCATTTTCATTTTGGTATTATGATGATAAATAACAGAAATAACATGGATATACAGATAACACTTCAGGGTTCTATTCTGATCATGAGCTGTTTTCAGCAATTTTATCCATCTACTTTATCTTGTCCATCATTTTTTTCAGAGAGACTTACACATTAAGATATTTAAAAACAGGTGAGGTGTGGTGGTTCACACCTTAAATATCAGCACTCTGGGAGGCAGAGGCAGAGGCAGAAAGATCACTTGAGCCCAGGAGTTCACCAGCCTGAGCAACATAGCAAGACCTTGTCTCCACAAAAAATTTTTAAAAATTAGCCTGGCATGGTGGTGTATGCCTATAGTCCTAATCACTCAGGAGGGTGAAGTGGGAGGATCACTTGAGCCCAGGAGTTTGACACTGCAGTATGCCATGGTCACATCACTGCACTCTGGCCTGGGGAACCAAACCAGACCCTGACTCCAAAAAAAAAGATATTTAATAATGAAAACACAACTACTAATTATAGGATGTTGTCTTCGGTTCAGTATTATATAGATGTAAATCAGCTCCTGCAAAAATTTAAGACTAACTGCTATTGTTTTGCTTGGGTAAAATCGTATGTTTCACGATAGAGAGCAGGTATCTTACTTAAATACTGCTATAACCATGTAAAGTTGTTAATATCTGTTTTGTTATTTATTTGTTTAAATAATGGAGTATATAAAAAATATATACTCTCCTCTAGGAAGACACTGATACTAAAATTAGAAGTTAAGGAGGATTTGATGTTTAAATAACTAGCTGGTACACAGCGTGAAACACACTTGACTGTTCACCACTAAATTTCTATCTATAAGACATAAACGTACATTTGTTATTCTACTATCTCCAAAGTCAGCATACAACACAATTTTCTCCAAGACCAAAATGCCTCATTTAGATAGCAGTCATATAAAATTCTTACAACAAATGGCTAGAGCTAGATACAACATAGCACTTTTACTTTGAGAAAGTTACAATATATACAAACGGTGACTTGAACAAACAAACAAAAAAAACTATTGCAATCCATTTTAAGTGATAAAAAGACAAAGACCAAAAAAAGTCCAAATTTTTGGTTGCTAGAAAAATACCAAACCCTTATAACATCAAGTAATTTCATGCTATGTTCTAAAATGAATAATTGAAGTGCTTCAAAAAAAAAAAAAAAATGCCAACAGAGAGAAAATGAAACAGTTAAAAAATCTTGTATCTTGAAATTACAAATTATATTTTAATATTAATATTTTACTTTTCTCTCATCCCCACTCACACACAATTTAATCTGATATATACATTTAAAAATCGAGGCTATCAGAATAACTTTCCTAAAAGCAAATTAACAGAGGATAGAAAATAAACTGGTATTCATAACAGTTATACCTAACACTGAATATTACAGCACTGCATTTTAATAGGACTATACTTGTCTCTCAAAACTTTATGGAAAAACCATAAAATCCTGTGATAGTGCTTTCTAATCCAACAACTCCCTAACAGATCATTATCAAATTCCTAAGATACAAACTACATTTTAAAATAAAGTCTAATCAATCCAATCTGGCTAATAACCCCTGCATAAAACTCATATAGCATTGCTTTTTTGAAAAATAAATACACTGAAAAAGTGTCGTAAGCCATACTCCATATATGGCCAATTAAAAGAGTGGAAACAGACTCTATTAATTTCCTGTAATAGCATTTTCGAAAACTTGCTTGAAATTAGCAATTCCAGGAATTCCATCTCCCGTTAATCATACTTGAATCTGAGCATACTCTAATTATGTATCCATCCCCTCCAAATGTATTAGAAATGACCTTAGTCTTTGCTCTATCACTTTGAAATGATCAAATTAGTATGTATGTTTTGTCTTCTAGATTTTATTTATTTACATTTATCTTTCTGCATCCTAAGTAGTTCAGAATTAATACACAGGCAGGAAAATGTTACTGATGAGCTCTTTAAACTATTTTCAAATGTGAAGAAATCAATTTTGATGAATGGCACAAAAAAACCGAACGTATTAACAGGAATCTGACTTCAAGAAATCCTATCCATGAGCCTTTATTTTTTTCATAACATTTTACTATAAAAATTTCCAAACATGTAGAAAAAAGTGAAAAGAAAATCCACATAGCTACCACCTAGATTTTAAAATTAACATTTCCTTATATTTGTTTTAATACATCTATTCAAAGAACTTGCAGTCATCTTTATACTTCTCCTCTAAATACTGCGACTTGCCTAATGGTTATTTATTTATTTATTTAAAAGAAAAAGAAAAAAGAAAAATCTTGGCCAGGCATGGTGGCTCACACCTGTAACCCCAGCACTTGGGAGGCCTAGGGCAGGCAGATCACGAGGTCTGGAGTTCGAGACCAGCCTGACCAACACGGTGAAACTCCGTCTCTACTAAAAATACAAAAATTAGCCGGGCGTGGTGGCACAAGACTGTCATCCCAGCTACTTGGGAGGCTGAGGCAGGAGAATCCTTTGACCCAGGAGGTGGAGGTTGCAGGGAGCCAAGATCGTGCCCCTGCATTCCAGCCTGGGTGGCAAGGTGAGACTCCATCTCAAAAAAAAAGAGAAGAAAAGAAAAGAAAAAACTTATACTGGATGTATACTGGCTATACCATTCAGTAAGTGCTGACAAACGTGTATACCTGAGTAACCTAAATCCCTAAGAGAATACATAATATTGCCAGCCCTCAGAAAGCTCCCGCATGTCCCACTGAATCTGTCCTCACCACTCACTCATCCCTGCCGCCTGCCAATCTCTCCTTTCTTCCCTTCACAGTTTTGCCTGCCCCACACCCACACACAATAGATGAGGTTTCATCCTATACATAGAATCACACATGATGGCCTGTTCTGTGTAAGACTACATTCAGTCGGCATCATGCTTCAGCGTTAATCCAAGTT
Source organism: Plecturocebus donacophilus (assembly GCA_004027715.1). Classification (NCBI taxonomy): domain Eukaryota; kingdom Metazoa; phylum Chordata; class Mammalia; order Primates; family Pitheciidae; genus Plecturocebus; species Plecturocebus donacophilus. The sequence continues at coordinate 19,308 of PVKP010002339.1, forward strand.
GCTGCAGACATCTATGGCTTGGGTCCCTCCTAGTGCTTGGTGGTATTCCGTTGCACACACACACAGCAACTTGATAATCCATTTCTTGGTTTACGGACACCCAAACTGTTTCCAGTTTAAGGGTCAACCACCTATTTTAGCAGAGTTTATAAACCAAATGTTGGTACTCCACCTGTATGAGTATCTTCTTTCTGGGATTTCCTCCTTTTCTGCGCTAGACTCTGCAGTGCAGCGTTAGGTCCCAACAATTCTCTAATTCCTCTGCAAACAGGAACTGGTCCTCAGGCAAAGGGCCACCAGAAACGGGAAACTCCAATACCATGCTCTTTCATCGAGAATGCAATCCAGTCTGGCTTCTATTTGTTTCAGGTTTGTTCTGCAATGTCCCCAATGTCCTCACAATGTTTCTTTTTCATATGTTATCCAGAGATTGGAGTTACTATGCGTGGGAGGACTTGTTACACAGGAGCGACTACTCCATTTGTGGAATTATATCTCTCTACTGAGCACACTTGTTTAACATTGTCATTGGCCTACATTTTTGGTGTTCGCCTCAACCCTCGCCGGCCACCCTGAGCCATTTCTTTCAATCAAAAAAAGCCATGCTAAACCAGAAAAATGGGGCCTCTGGGAATTGAAGAGCGTAAGAAAAAAATCCTTAAGAGAGAGCTGGAGAAGTGCATCCTAGAATTCCTATGAGCTAACGCAAGCCCAAATGCATCCCAAGATGTGCATGTGCAACACACCCAAGCAGCACTGCAAAGGTCGGAGAACTGAAGACACAAATCGCCTCAGCTTCCGGTCTCAGCGCCCCAGGGCTCGCAGCTGAGCTGAGTGAAGGCTCTGGAAACCGAACTGGCATCGAAAGCACTGCCCACAGCTGCCACAGCCCTTCGGAGTCTGGGCCTGTCAGGGTTAACTGCCTCCTTTCATTTAAAAACAACAACGTTCTCTATCTAGGAAGGGTACGGACGAAGAAAATCTGATCGTTCTCAAAGGAAGACAGTAACAGATATAAATCCTGAGATGATCCGGGTGTCGGAATTCTCAAAGATGCCCTTGAAAGGACAGGAAAGACAAGTTCTCAGAAGTAGATCCTACAAAAAAACCAAACGTTACAAACTTCGTAACTAAAAAAAAAAATGGGAAAAAACTGTAAGACAAATGGAAGTACAGAAAAAGGATGGCAAACACTGACCATAATCTTCCTGAATAAGAGATTACACATAGATAACAATAAAATCCTAAGTTTTAATAAAAGAAAACTTTCCCAAAATAACAATGTATATCTCTAGCTCTCAAAAGTAATGAAAAAAACCTAGAGACCTGTGATCAAGGTGCTTTCATTCCTATCATTCCATGAGTACCTGAGGTCCACTGAAAACTCATGATTCGCCTCTGTACAATCTGCGTTACACAAAGTTTAAAAGAATGCTGGAGTACAAATGAGGAGATCCAGGTCAAGTCTTGCTTCTGTAACTGTGACAAATAAAGTATATGATATGGAATCATTTCTCTAAACATGAGTCCTTCATTTGTAAAATGAGGCCTGAACTCAACAGAACTTACTTAGCTCTGCAACACAGTCCCAATATCTAATTTTAGGAACCCTCAGAAAGTCATTGCAGTCTCCCCAGATATTAGCATTAGCCAAGTCCACACATGTACGTTTTAAATTATCTAGTAGCCACATGAAAAAGTTAAGAAGAAACAGGCAGAATTTATTCTAAAATTATTTCATGTAAACCAATATATCTGGATTATAATTTCTTATAAACAATATGTTTAAATTGAGGTAATTTATTTCTTTTTTAAAAAATTATGTCTTCAAAATCCAGCACACACTTTTACATTTACAGGACATCACAATTCTGACAAGTCATACTCCCAAGTGTTCAACAGCTACATATTTCTAGTGGTTATCACACTGGACAAGTCTAAATACAGAAGTGAAATGGTAGGGGAGGGGAACCAAAAGCAAACAGGGGCCAAGGTGTCTCGGTATGGGTAGTCTGTCTACACAAGCTGTATGTTCAGGTGGCAATGAAAGTGTCTGCCCTGTTACATGGCGTGGGGACGGAGCAATGGAAGTCAGTTTTCGGAAATCATTTTCCATCTCTCTACTTTAACTGGAGCCCACGATGTTTTAAAAAAAATAATGGTTTTCTCACCAATAAAACAGATATTAACAACTATACATGGTTATAGCAATATTTAAGTAAGATACCTAACTCTATCATAAAACATATACAGTTGACTCTTGCACAAAGGAGTTAGGGTATCAGCCCATACAATCAAAAATCCACATGTAACTTAATGACTTCCCGTAAACCTAAGTACTAACACCTAGTTATGACCAGAAGCCTTACTAATGACCTAAACAACACACGCATTTTACATGCTGTAGGTATCAGATACTGTATTCTTACAATGAAACAAACTAGAGAAAAGAAAATGTCATTTTAAAAAATCATAAGGGAAATATATTTACCATTCATTAAATGGAAGTCAATCATCATGAGGGTCCTTACTCTCTTCACGAGGCTGAGGAGAAGTTGGTTAAGCTGTCTCAGGGGTGGGCGAGGAAGAGCAGGTATACGAGGTATACTTTCTATTTTCAAAAATCTGAGTAGAAGTGAACCCACATAGCCCACACCTGTGTTATTCAAGGGTCAACTATACTAACCCTTCCATTTTAGGGTTGGCTTTTATTTGCTTTTTCATTGATTAAAAAACATATAAACTGGCCGGGCGCAGTGGCTCATGCCTGTAATTCCAGCACTCAGGGAGGCTGAGGGAAGCGGATCACAAGGTCAGGAGTTCGAGACCAGCCAGACCAACATGGTGAAGCCTGTCTCTACTTAAAAAAATACAAAAATTAGCTGGGCATGGTGGTGCAAGCTTGTAATCCGAGCTACTCAGGAGGCTGAGACAGGAGAATCACTTGAACCCAGGAAGCAGAGGTCGCAGTGAGCCAAGATTGTGCCACTGCCCTCCAGTCTGGGTGACAGAGTGAGACTTAAAATATATATATATAAACTCATCAAAATGGTTTCTGCATCTTTCTCTTCTTACACGTTTAAAGTGCCTCTATGTAATCTGTTATTTAATCACAAGCCCTTATGCTCTAAGTCACTTCTTAAAAAACATCAAGTTGCAATAAACTCAAAATGATCCCATTAAACATCCGACAGAAAATGAATGCCTAACATATAAAGGACTGTGAAATAAGAACTTTAGCATTCCAGCCTTTTTGTTTTAGAGACCCTCCTTACAGGTGCTAGTACATCACAGGAAAAGAGAAAATAGTCATGATGAAGGATTTCTGTTCCTATGAACCAGGATTAAAATAAAAAGACATAACTAAAATTAACTGGCTTAAGAAACAGGACAGAAAGTTGAAGAAGTAAACAAACAGAACCTGCATAAATCTAGAAGTTCTCATCCACTACACACCAACCTTAGCATGTTAATTTCTCTCTCAAGCTATAATTTTTTTTTTTTTTAATCACACAACATCATCCACTGTACGGATGGATGGATGAAAAGAAAAAAGAAAAAAAGTCTTCAAATGGCTTCAATACACCAATGAAATAAGAAATGGCCTTCAGTTTTATGTCCATGCTATCCAACTCTAAATGGTTAAAATCTAGTAAGACCAAATGTAATACAGCACATCCAAAGAAAATTAGGAAAACCTAAAAATAAGCCAGATAGTGTTCAGTGATAGGACACCTTGTGTGTTAACATTGCCGTGTGAAACACCTATTGTGGGCATGTGTCCTTGCTCTCACACTACTCTATTGCTCAAGATAAGAGAGCTCGTATTTTATTCCTGGCTGAATAGTGTCTATACTGACAATTTATAGAACAGACAGAAAAATGATTTGAAGTATGAAAAATGTTTTAAAATAAAAATAGTAATTCACCATAATAAGTTCTATTACAGTTAATGTAAGTTGAGCACCCCAATCCAAAAATCCAAAATCCAGAATGTTCCAAAATCCGCAATCTTTGGAGCACTGACATAACGCCACAAGCAGAAAATTCCACACTTGATCTCATGTGACAAGACATAGTCAGAACTCTGGTTCATGCACAAAATTATTTAAAACACTGTATAAAATTGTCCTCAGGCTATGTAAATATAAGGAGTATATGAAACATAAATTTCATGTTTAGACTTGGATCCAATCCCCAAGATAATCTCATTATGGATATACAAACACTCCAAAATCCAAGTAAATATGAAATCTGAAACCCTCTGGTCCCAGGCGTTTTGGATAACCAGTGCTCAACCTGTGTACAGATTAAATCCATGTCAGAATCCAGGTTTTCTTTGCCTTTCAAGTGATGCCACAGTCTATCAGGGCTTCCATTCAGGCTCAGTTGTTTCAGCCGCTAATGACAAAGATACAAGGAATCAGTTAAATATAACTCCAATTTGTGTGTGCTCTGCTTTTATTTTCAAAAATCTGAGGAGAAGTGAACCCACACAGTCCACATCTGTGTTGTTCAAGGTGAACTATACTAACCGTTTCACTTTAGGGCTGACTTTTATTTGCTTTTTTATTAAAAAAAAAACGCATAAACTAACCAAAATGGTTTTTGGCATTTCAAGTCTAAAGACTAACAGGTGTTTGATCTAACCCTCTTACTGTTGATTTGAGAATCAGTTTTCAGGAGGCATACATTCTTACCCAAATGAAAATGGTTCACACAATATCATGTGACAATGTCATTCATTCTTCACATTTAATAATACCACTTCACAATCACGATAGTGAAAGATTAAAAATGACAATAACAAGGAACTTTTCTACAGTAAACAAATTAATCTGCAGATGCTCCATTTATGGAGTAGGTAATAATCCCTGACTCCTAGATATGCACCACACTCTTTCTTCCCAGCGACCTGTTGGTAGGGTCACAGCTCCTTGAGGTCTCGTCTTCAGTCTGGCAAGTTATAACTTAATTCTTCCAGTTTTTTTAGAATAATCAAGTTCTGAGAGAAGAGATGTTAACAAAATACAGCAGGGCAGTGTATGAGTGAAAGAGGTGATTTATCAATTACACTGAGAAATGTAACTGCCAGTAGACTATTCATCAACGCAGAAGAGGCCAGCAGCGCCCAGCCCACGTTCCCTGGCCACTTGACTTTCCCCGAGTAGCCAGGTAGCTTTTGACTGCAAAGCACGCTGAGGCCTTTTCAAACCACACAGCAGGTCAGGGGGAAAGACGCTGAGGAGCTAACGCACTGCCATCCACAAAGCCTAACTCCCTGACTAAGGAATGGGAGTAAGCGGACAAATTACCCCAGGTTCCTTGCCCCTTGGGTAGAAAAAGAGACGTGTCTATACTGTCCCCCAAGGCTGCCTCATGATTTGAGTCCAACTGCACAAAAAATTACGTCTTTCGGGCACTCAGTATCAGCCTCTTCTTCCCTTTCTCCATTCCCCACGTGAACCTTCTGGATCGACTGTTCCAATAAAGGGTCTGGTTCCTCCGGAACTGAACCTAAGAGAGCTGCTCAGCATCATTTCATTCTTCGTGGAAGAATCCTGCTGTTAAACCAAATCAACTTTTAGAAGTTGTCGGATGACTACAGAAGCAGAACAAGAAGAAATAGAAAGGCTCTGGGGATTGATCAACAAAGTTGGTAGACTTTTCTGGAAAATAAGAATCTATCTTTGGAACGGTTCAAAGAAAAAGATATGCAAACATTTCTAAAATAAACTAGCAACAGTTATAAAAGATGCAAATTAGAACTACAGTGAGATACTACTTCTCACCTATCAGATTAAAAGACACATGTATATCAAAAAACACAACGTGTAAGCTGTCTGCTAGTGGGGAAACAAGGAACCTCGTATATTGCTGGAAGGAACATAATGTAAAGCATAATGCTTTAAAGAAGAGAATTTGGCAAATTCACGGGCATATTTCATGCTCCTACCTAAAAACTTCCACTCTTGAAACAGCTGTGTAACGGAGTACAATGCAGCTATAAAAAATGAATAAAGAATATCTCTACCTGCTGCTATGAAGTAATTTCCAGAATATTTAAAAATACACATTCATTTGTTTATATTTGAGCAAAATAAACCAAAAATAGTTTGTTTTTTAAAACTTGCTTACTTACAAAAGACAGAAGAAAGTAAGAATGTATTTATACCACTTTGAAGTGGTATAAATGTTTCTATGATTATAAAACAAGTATTTTAGATCCTAAATACTGAAAATAAAACGAAACAAATAGGCCTGGCACAGTGGCTGTGGCCTGTAATCCCAGCACTTTGGGAGAAGCGGGAGGACTGCTTGAACCCAGGAGTTCAAGACCAGCCTGGCAAACACAGGGAGACACTGTCTTTAACAAAAAATTAAAAAATAAAAAATGTTGGCCAGGCACAGTGGTTCACACCACTTTGGGAGGCTAGGTGTGAATGGATCATGAGGTGGGTGGATCATGAGGTCAGGAGATCAAGACCATCCTGGCCAACATGTTGAAACCCTGTCTCTACTAAAAATACAAAAATTAGCTGGGCGTGGTGGCGTGCTCCTATTGTTCCAGCTACTCAAGAGGGGGGAGGCTGCAGTGAGCCGAGATCACAACACGGCACTCCAAACTGGCAACAGAGCAAGACTCCATCTTAGGGGGAAAACAAAAAAAAACCCAGGCATGGTGGCATACAATTGTGGTCCTGTGGTCCCAGCTACTTTGGGAAGCTGAGGTGATTCTACTGAGCCCAGAATGTCACAGCTGAACCTTGATCATGCCACTGTCCTCCTATCTGGGTGACTGAATGAGGAAAGAAGAAAAAAGAAAAGAAGAAATGAAAGACAAATAAAAGAAAAGAGGGAGAGGGCAAGGGGAGCAGGCAGGGGGAGATGGGGAGGGGAGGGAGAAGTTGGCCCACTATGTGTAAGCTGGTGGGGCAAGGATTACACATGAGGACTTACTTTAAAATCTAACACTTAGCTGTAATCCCACTGAGACATGGACAAAAAAAGGAAAATGAAAACAGTCACTACTCATACTGGCTAAATATACACTTATAAATATAAAAATGTCTAATTTTATACTGTTTATTTTCTATATTTACATATATTTATGCTTGAAATGACATTTACATTCTATATGTTTAATATATTTCTATTGTGTTTACATATTAAATATTGCATATTTTATATAACATAAATATATTAATACTATTTTCACACTAAAAGAAATCAGGCCTTCTTAGAGGCATAGATGATTTGAGGACCAAGGAAGGACAGGTACAGGATGAGCTTTGGCCACCATCTTGTTTTGTCAGAAAGCAAGGAAGCTACCAGAGACAGAGAATACTAGAGTCACATCAAAAAACTCAGAAGTCAAATTGAAAAGGCTCGTTTAGCCAAGGCAATGACATCAATAAGAATACAAGCTACCGTGTATTAAACCTGTCAAATGCTTAAATCCACAAACATACAATACTTTAGTGAAGAAAACCCTCACTTGTTACCTAGAAAGGTATTCAAGAATCCTAGAAAGGATTCTAAGAAACAACTCAGTACTTTGAAAATTGGTAAAGAAAGGAAACAATCATGCATTTCATATGCCTCTCCTATGCAATCTGTGCCACAGAGTAACCAAATATTTGTTGGGGAAAGTTTATCTTTATAGAAATGTTACAGATGATAAAAGCTTGATATAATTGGAATATCAACATTTTGTATACCCTCATGGAAATAAGGGATCCAGGCAATGACCATCACTGTCTCCTGTCAGGAAGAAAAACAAACATTAGGTGCTTCTTTATGCAAGCATACGGTGAGTGCCCCTCATTTAAAATGATCGGGGATACAAGTGTTTCAGATTTTGAAATATCTGCAGTATAACGGTTTAGCATTCCCAATCTGAAAATCTGAAATCCAAAATGCTCCAATGAGTATTTTCCTTTGAGTGTCATGTTAGTGTTCAAAACATTTCAGATGCTGGAGCATTTCAGATTAGAGGCACTGCATCTATACTTAGCACTGCCTGTGAAACATTCTGCCACCCTAATCTTCCATAATAAAGAAAAAAAAACCTAAATTAAGATTAATCTTAATTAGGTGACACCTTTAGATATAGCCACCAATTTGCAGAAAATATAAGGAAAAGACGAACACTATGCTACAGGAATGCAATAAAATACAGAATGTAGAAAACTTCACAAGACAAATAAAAGGGGAAAAAATAGGTAGAAGCATAAGTACACAGTAACCAAACATAATGTGTAAATTTGGGTGATTCTGTAAGAACATATTTATGAGCAGTTCAGAAAAATTAAAGATAAGTAGATAGTTGGTAATGTTAAGAAATTATTGTCAAGGCCTCACACCCATTAGGATGGCCACTATCAAACAAATAGCAAATGTTGTCCAGTGTATAGAACTCTGTTCACTGTTGGTAGGAATGTAAAATGGTGCAACTGCTCTGGAAAGAGTACAGAAGTTCTTCAAGGAAAAAACAAACAAACAAAAACTAGAATTACCATATTGTCCAGCAATCCCTCTTCTGAGATCCCAGAAAGAATTCCAGTTCTAAAAAGAGCTGAAATCAAGAACATCCATGTTCAAAGCCAGACTATCCATGATAGCCAAAAGGTGGAAGCAACCCAAATGTCTACCAACAAATGAATGGATAAAGAAAATGTGGTATGACTTCTATTCAACGAAAGATATCAAGGGCATCCAAATCAGTAAAGAGGAAGGCAAACTGTTGCTGTTTGATGATATGATTGTATATCTAGAAAACCCTAAAGACTCCCCCCCCATAGAGCTCGTAGAAGTGATCAATGAATTCAATAAAGTTTCAAAATACAAAATTAATGTACACAAATCAGTAATTCTTCCATACACCAACAACAGCAATCAAGCAATCAAATCAAGAACTCAACCCCTTTTATACCTATTATAACAAGGCAAAAAATAAAATAAAATACTTAGGAAAATACCAACCAAGAAGGTGAAAAACCTCTACAAGGAAAACTACAAAACACTGCTGAAAGGAATCACAGATGACACAAACAAATGGAAACACATCCCAGAATCAGATTTTAAAATATATGCAGTATAACGGATAGAATCATGGATAGAATCAATATTGTGAAAATGACCATATTGCCAAAAGCAATCAACAAATTCAACGCAACTGCCAACAAAATATTACCATCATTCTTCACAGAAGTACAAAAAACAATCCTAAATTCCTGTGGAATCAAAGAAGAGCCCACATAGCCAAAGCAAGACTAAACCAAAAGGACCAATCTGGAGGCATCACATAACCTGACCTCAAACTATACTATAAGGCCACAGTCACCAAAACAGCCCAATACTGGCATAAAAACAGGCACACAGGCTGGGTGCAGTGGCTCACGCCTGTAATCCCAGCACTTTGGGAGGCCCAGACAGGCGGATCACAAGATCAGAAGTTCTGAGACCAACCTGGTCAACATGGTGAAATCCTATGTCTACTAAAAATACAGAAATTAGCCAGGTGTGGCGGCAGGCACCTGTAATCCCAGGCTGAGGCAGGTGGATGGCTTGAACCCGGGAGGCAGAAGTTGCCCTGAGCCGAGATTGTGCCACTGCACCCCAGCCTGGGTGACACAGCAAAACTCTGTCTCAAAAAAAAGGCACATAGACCCATGGAACAGAGAACCCAGAAATAAAGCCAAATACAACCAACTCATCTTCGACAAAGCTAACAAAACATAAAATGGGGTAGGAGACCCTATTCAAACGGATAGTGCTGGGGTAACTGTCAAGCCACAGGCAGAAGATTGAAACTGGGTCCTCATCCCTCACCTTACACAAAAACCAACTCAAGAAGGATCAGAGAGTTAAACAGACCTGAGACCATAAACATTCTAGAAGACAACACTGGAAAACCCTTCTAGACACTAGCTTGGGCAAAGACTTCATGCCCAAGAACCTCAAAGCAAATGCAACAAAAACAAAGATAAATTAAGATGAAACTTAATTATTAACTAAAAAGCTTCTGCACAGGAAAAATAATCAGCAGAGTAAACAGACAACCCACAGGAGAAAAATCCCCACAATCTATACATCTGACAAAAGACTAATATCCAGAATCTATAAGGAACCCACATCAGCAAGAAAAAAAAAATAATCCCCTAAACAAGTGGGCTGAGGACATGAATAGACAATTCTCAAAAGAGAATACACAAATAACCAACAACATGAAAAAATACTCAATATCACTAATGATGAGGGAAATGCAAATCAAAACCACAATGTGATGTCATCCTACTCCTGGCAAGAATGGCTATAATCAACAAATGAAAAAATAATAGATGTTGGCGTGGATGTGGTGAAAAGGGACCGCTTACACTGCTGGTGGGAATGTAACCTAGTACAACCACTATGGAAAACACTACGGAGACTCCTTGAAGAACTAAAACTACCATCTGATCCAGTAATCCCACTACTGGGTATCTACCTAGAGGAAAAGAAGTCATTATATGAAAAAGATACTTGCACACGCATGTTTATAGCAGCACAATTTGCAACAGCAAAACTATGGAACCAGCCTATTAGTCAACAAGTGGATAAAGAAATTGTGGTATATGTATATACACCATGGAAAACTACTCACTCATAAAAACGAATGGAATAACAGCATTTATAGCAACCTGGATAGAATTAGAGACCACTATTCTAAGTGAAGTAACTCAGGAATGGAAAACAATAACATTGCATGTTCTCACTCATAAGTGGCAGCTAAGCTATGAGAAGTACGCAAAGGCATAAGAATACGCAACGGACTCTGTGGACTCAGGCGAAAGGGTAGCAGGTAGAGAGAGAAAAAAGACTACACACTGGGTACAGGGTACACTGCTAGGGTGATCAGTGCATCCAAATCCCAGAAATCACCACTAACGAACTTATCCATGTAATCAACCGCCGACCTAATCCCAAAAAACCTATTGAAATAAAAAATTTAAAAACAAAGAAAATATGATATGTACATACAATGATATCTCATTCTGCCTTTAAAAAAAAACAAGGAAATAATGTCACAGGCTACGATACAGATGAACCATGAGGACATTATGTTAAATAAAAGCAGCCAATCTCAAAAAGACAAATAATGTATGGTGCTACCTATATGAGGTATCTAGCAAACTCACAGAAACAGAAATAAAAGGGTTGTTGTCAGAGGACAGGGGTGCTGTTTAATGGGTAAACAGTTTCGGTTTTGCAGTGAGCCCAGATCAAGCCACTGCACTTCAGCCTGGGGAACAGGGTAAGATCATCTCAAAACATAAGTAAATAAAAAGTCAAAATAATAACATATACCTGCTGGCCAATGGGCCCTAATAATGCAATACAAGATAATTACAAAAAGTAGCACAAAACAGTTTATATAGGAAAGCAGCTATAAATCATGATTTAAGGCGCAATTACATTTGTTTTATCTTGTTTCTTATTTATTTTGAGATGGAGTTTCACTTCTGTTGCCCAGGCTGGAGAGCAATAGCATGATGTAGGCTCACTACAACCTCTGCCTCCCAGGTTTAAGTGATTCTCCTGCCTCAGCCTCCCAAGTAGCTGGGATTACAGGCGCGTGCCACCACACCTGGCTAATTATTGTATTTTTAATAGAGATGGGGTTTCACCATGTTGGCCAGACTGGTCTCGAACTCCTGACCTCAGGTGATCCGCCCTCCTTGGCCTCCCAAAGTACTGGGATTACAGGCATGAGCCACTGTGCCCAACCATAAGGTGCAATTAGATTTAAAATTACTTGTGTCTAGGTAAAAGAAGAGCGAAGGCAAAAAAGAATGTTATTGATCCCTCACATTATTTTAGCAAGAACAATGTTCAATAAGGGAAAGAAAAATGTTTGAGGAGATGGATATCCCACTTACCCTAACTTGATCACTTCACATTTATACAATATCAAAATATCACATGTACCCTAAAATAGGTACAAGTACGATATATCAACTTTTAAAATTTTAAGAGAAAAAAAGAACACTGTTGAGGGCAGGTAGCGAGGTAGTAGACGTAACTGTATATAATCCTATTAAATATTCTGGCATTTTCAGAGAAACAAAAATATGACATACTATGGACCACAGGTTCAACCCAGAATACTATCACATTTCTGAGGGTCATGGGAAAACCACCATTTTTAACCAATACCTATAAATTTACTAGCACATCTGTGCAAATATGTAGAAATGGCTCAGTGTCCTTAGCTAGACTATGAGCAAGTTTGCTGTAATCTTGGTGTCCTTCATCTCTAACACACATTAACATACATACATATATACACACACATGTAAATTTTGGTGATCATGACATTAACATGATTTCAGGGATTTTCAACAAAACTGACAAGTATGTTTGGGATGATCTAATTTAAAATACAGTCTATGAGCAGTTATAAAAACACAGTCTATGTGAGTAGCACATAAAAATTTTCACTTAAGAATAGGCACTTAGAAGAGATAGGTAGCCGCATGGCACCTGTACCTCAGACACCCAACTGGTCTGACTGCCAGGGGAGACGTGCCACAAATACTAAGGCTCTGACAACAAAGAAGCATAGCAGGTTTCAAATGTGAACTTCATTTGAACAAAAAGCCAAGAGCAGACACTCCAAATACCAACGCTGATTTACCACGGATCTGTTTCTTTCATGAGAAACTCTAGTGCTCCCTGGGAAACAGCAGATTTCGTGGTTAATGAGTCACCAGAGCAACCTACAGACCCCAGCAAGTGCTTTATAAATTAACGAAAACCATGTCATCCTTTGTGCTAGGTAAAGCTTGGCTTGGGGGGTGGGTATCTTATTTTCTTTAACATCTCCTATCAACCCCGAGAGAGAAAAGAGAAAAGAGAGAGGAGGAGACGAAAGGGAAGAGGGTGAGGAGGATGCAGACAGGGAAGGAGAAAGGGAAAGGAAGAGGTCAACCTTTTTTTCCCAGTAGGAATTCAGAAGAGTTTAGACAGAGAAAATTCGCCTCCTATCAATATACTGAAAAAATGCATCTCTAATAGGAATTATTTCCTGGGAATATTTTCACAAATATCTTACCCACTTATTCTGGTTCTTGTTAACTTTTAATAGTTTTTCTTTCAGACTGATACATCTATCATTTCCCATCAAATTCTATAAACCTCAGTTTCCATATCTCTCTAATTTAATGTTTAAAACTAAAATTAAGTAAAAATAATCAAAACTGTTGCTAATCAACTACAGGAAGTATTTATAAATGTAAGATGTTATTATTTAATTCTTAAAAAAAAAAAGTAAAAGTTCCTTTCTATTTACTGATCCCCAAAATATACTATTTTGGCAAGAAATTATTTTTTTTTAAGGGAGAATCATTCTGACATCTAGTTAACAGTGATAGGATCACTTGGCATACAGCTAGAATCATCCTTAAAAATTAAGTCCAATTCCATCATCTAAGTTTTATAGGAGTACCTGCCAAAAGTCAAAGATTTGTAGTGTATTCAGGAAATAAAGCAAATGCCAGCTCCTACAGAGTCCAGTAGTCTTTCTGCTATATCACATGATTGCCATTTATATTCTACAGTGAAAGGCTTCTTTAAAATCTTACTAAATAGATGACAATAACTGTCCTTAAAATTATTAATTACAACAGGTAGAATCCTAGCCATTTAAATGCACACAACTGAAAGTATTAGGATAAATGCAATATACAGAAACAAATCTATTTTAGTGAAATGATGGATGAAAACAGAGTAGCAAAATGCAGCTGTTGCATTTTTAACAATACTATTCACAAAATATAGTTCATTTGACAAAACACAGCACCATCACAATATAAAAATACTTTTCATCCTGATGATTTAGCTAAGAGGCTTTTAAAACTACAGAAAACAGAAATCTTAAGCTGGGCATGGTGGCTCACACCTGTAATCCCAGCACTTTGGGAAGCTGAGGTGAGCAGATCACCTGAGGTCAGGGGTTCAAGACCAGCCTGACCAACATGGTAAAACCATGTCTCTAGTAAAGATGCAAAAAAATCAGCCAAGCATGGTGGCACATGCCTGTAATCCCAGCTACTTGGGAGGCTGAGGCAGGAGAATCACTCGAACCTGGGAGGCGGAGGTTGCACTGAGCCAACATCGTGCCACTGAACTGCAGCCTAGGCGATAAGAGTAAAACTCCAGCTCAAAAAAAAACAAGGAAGAAGAAGAAGAAGGAAGAAAAGAAAATAGAAATTTTCAGAAGTACTAATTTTTTTAAAAAAATACTCAAGTTATTTTAGGTACTTTAAACTACATGTATTTTTTTTTTTAAGCCCACTTACGTAGCTTGGGAACACATGTATTTTGTCAAATTGTGAGAAACCTTGAAAATTCTCAAATGATTCTAAAAACAGGGGAATAAGAAACACTGACACCGGGAGTTGGAGAGTCTTACCATTGGCAGTGCATTGATGAGGGGTGTGCAACTGAATATCCGGTCACCGCCAATCACAAGTTGCTGTTGTTGACGCTGAGGAAAAGGAAAGTAAAGTATTCAATGTGCCCTAAAACAAATTCAGTTTAACAGATTTTCCATACCAAATGTTACATGTTTGAAATATTCTTTAAGGTCCCCACCAGTGAATTTCTTTTTCACCCAAGTAATTGTTATCATATACAACAGCAGCAACTTTTGAGTGCTTAATACTTGGCAAGTCTTGAGAACGTTCATAAGAGGATGACACAGAGAACAAAATGAGACTCCAAGACATTAATCTGCACATAAGTGGTCTCACCACCACTCAGCTCAACTTGGGTAAATACTACTGGATTAGGGTCCAATTAGTATGTTCATAATCTATAATAATGGGCCACAAAGAATGACATAAACTTGCATTCTATATTCTGTTTAATAATAAAGAGAAATATATCATTGGATTAGAAAGAATTTCAATCAAAACGTACTAACTTTGATCTCTTTAGACTTTATATTTTATAGGGCTTATCCAGTTTTCTGAATTACTAAGTCAGGGCACATTATATTCCACAAACCCTTGGTGTAAATATAAAAGTTATACTTCACATACTGTATCAGAGGAGACTCTTCGGACACCGACCAGTGCAGTTTCCACCATGGAGTACAATTTTGTAAAGGGTAAAATCAAGCTGATGCCACAGAAAGGAGTTTACCATGTGATCTATGGGAGGTTTAGCTCCTGTACCAACTAGGTGAAGTAAGTGAACACTAAAAAGATAACTAAGGAAATGGTGATTATGCCACACACACTATCCCACCAATCTCCTGTGCTTCAAAGAACATGAGATGGGTGTGAGCCCCCAGGGCACGTTGCCTAGAGGCTTGGGAGCTAGTTGGTAGATCCTTTCTAGCACAGACTGAGGAAATGCTCTTTAGACACCATGACTACATACCACTAGGCTCTGTTTACTCAAGGTCATTTGTTAGGAACATCAATTATTTCAGTATAAAGTTTTTGTCAACTTTTGAGCTAAAGTTATATAGGGCTGCTTGTTATCCAAAAATCAACAGAGCACTTTTGTCACAGAAAAATTTTTGGCATACATGCATTCAGTTTATTTATAAATAATAATAAAATACTACTACTAAAGCGTATTTTAAAACACAAGTGGCCAGGCACAGTGACTCATGCCTGTAATTCCAGCATTTTGGGAGGCCAAGGCAGGCTGCCTGAGCTCAGGAGTTCGAGGCCAGCCTGGGCAGCATGGTGAAACCCTGCCTCAGCCAAAAATACAAACAATTAACCAGGAATGGTGGCGCCCTTCTGTGGTCCGAGCTACCGGGGAGGCTGGCACACGAAGGTCACGTGAGCCTGGGAGGCAGCGGCTGCAGTGAGCTGAGATGGTGCCACTGCATTCCAGTCTGTGTGACCAGAGTGAGACTCTGTCTAAACAAAAAACACACCCGACGTAAGCAAAAGACAGATAAATATTTATTTACAGTACTATAATACTTTTGTTCATAACATTCTAGATCTTTAATGTCTTAATAATGATAGTTTTACAACATTAACTAATACCTTAAGGAACGACTTAATTGTAGAGCAAAGCTCATCAATACCAATAGTGAATAATCTACATTTCAAACACCTTTGTTGATAATCACCAATTTTTTCAGACATTTACAAAATGATTAGATCATAGCAAGTGAAGAGTTCATTCTCATAGTTTAAGTATTGGCTCTGCCATTTTCTTGTTTCTTAATCCTATCTTGGTTTTAGATGCAATTTCTTTGCAAGATTAAGTCTTGCGACAGACTGTTTGGTGAGACTTGGTTAAAACTGGATAGTAAAATTTACAAATCTATGTAACACAAGTGAATACATGCTGTTTTAATTGTGTCCCTCACATTTCATGTGTTGGAGACTTAATCCCCAAATTCAAATGTCGACGGCATTTGGAGGTGGGGCCTTTGAGAGGAATTAGTATTAGGAAAGGTCATCAGGGTGTAGCCCCCACGATGATATGAAAACTGTAAGAAGAACAAGAGGGACCTGAGCTCTTCCCTTCTTGCCATGTGAAGCCCTCCAACATGTTATAAAAGCAGTAAGAAGGCCCTTTCCCAGATGCAGCCTCTCAAGCCTGGACTTTCCAGGCTCTAGAACTATAAGACATAAATTTCATTATAAATCACCCAGTCTATGGTATTCTGTTATAACAACAGAAAATGGACTAAGACAAGTCGACTTATAGTACCAAGCTGAAATAACTGCAGTTCCAGGAAACAGAATGAATGGATGTATCACTGGTGCTTTGTGCAATCTCCACTTTTCCTCCAAACAGCATTTGGTACCATATGTTACACATGACTCTCTTATACTAGAGCCAAATGAGGCTATAAATTAACCCCTGTATTAACCATGAGAATTGTTTTTCACTGGTACCAAATATGGTATGGTACACACATCCATCTACCTTTAAAGAACGCTCAATCAGATCACTGGACTTTTCCTCCTCTGCCTGCTGCTTCTGACTTTTCGGTGGTCAGTGAGTCTCTCACCACCCTCACAGAGGTATCTAATCTGTTTTCACAAATCACCTTTTCTCTACCTTTGTCTTCATTCATTCAGTTAGCTTTTCCTATTAATACTACAGGTTCTTAAGGAGAAACACAACAGGGAGTTAATAATTATGACACGGTTAAAAAGCATTTGATTCTAGGATTTGAAGGGTGAATAAATATGTGAAAAGTGGTATACTAATTGTACATACAATTTAATCTGGAAAATTGAGGAATTTCTAGAAACATATGCAGGGCCATATTTTTGATTTCTTAGATGTTTTCCTAGTCAACTCATTTACCACCTATGTCCTAGCCATTGTGCAGTACATTTATAAAACACATCATGTAATTAAAATGAATATCTAAACTTTAAAAGATATAGTGACATACTTTACAAAGGAATTACAAAACTTAAGGTGCATTTAAGATAGTCTGACAATGTATATTAAAAAACTATTTGTATTAAAGGAATTCAAGTTCAAAACACAAAGTCATGTGTATCCTGTCTATCTGCATTTCTACTCTTACTCAACATTCTCTACTCTCACCACAGCAGATCACTGTGACTCTCTGTTGTCCGCACTCTTTGGCTGCCATGACATTCCTCATTCCTCACCAGAAATGTCCTTCTGACCATGGTCTGCTCACAAATCTCCCTATCCTTTCTTCAAAGTCAGCCCAGTCAGCTTTCCCCATTCACTGCCCGACCCCCTATCCAGAGAGAGAAATGAACCCCAACTTAACACATCTCCCTTCCCACAACTGCATAGTGCAGTATTCTTTTATCATGCCTCTCCATTCAAACTTCCAGAGACCAGGGACTGATTTAATCATTTTGCTGTCCACCCGCTCGACGGAACTAAGAACAGTGCTTTCAATATATATGCTTATGATATATATGTTGATAAAATGTTATAATATCTAGATACTGAGGAATGGATATATACAAATTTGAAAATAAAATGCAGTAGAGACTGAATTACAGTGCAAATAAGGAAGGAAAAACTCAACAGTGGATTGTTATTTTGAAAATGCCTGGGAGAACCTGGTTATACCAAGTTTTAGTATCACTTCCAGGTGACCAATAAAGGTTGATCTTCCATCATTAACAAAAAACTCAAAAAGTACAAAGTCAATCACATCATTAGTGTAAAAACTGTCACCTCCTTTGTGTATTATATAAACTAAATCTATTTGCTCTACTTCTTATAATAAAATAAATGTTTGTAGGCTTTGTGTGTTGTATCCAAACAAAAAACTTTGCTTCCAAAAATGTATTTCAGAGCATTTTATCTAAAGTAAATGAAGTATTAGTTTTAGGTAAGACTTTCAGCATAAAAGGCACTGTTGACTTAACAGACATCTTCTAAGATCTACCATCTACACATGATTAGAAAGATTTAAGATACAAAAATTCTAGTGAACAGCAAATGATACATTTTAACTGCTCTTCAAAAATACTACAGTGCAGTCTCTAAAAGTAATTTATTTAATTTGTAGACGACTTTGAAAAGCTAACAAACATAATGTGCCCTTTTCCTAGAAAAAGGTACAAACACAATACAAACTTACCTGTTATTTAAGGTAGCAACATACTCTAATCTAGAATTTACTGGTCAGTAACAAGTTCAAGGAAGTATATCTGGTATCCTTAATAATGTTTAAAAAAAATTTTTTTTATGTACAGAATTTGGGAAAGTTATCCCAGGAATTAAGAGAGAAATATAATCCCAGCAATTTGGGAGGCCGAGGCAGAGGGATCACTTGAGGTCAGGAGTTTAAGACCAGCCTGGTGAACATGGAGAAACCTCATCTCTAATGAAAACATAAAAATCAGTCGGGTGTGGTGGAAGGCGCCTATAATCCCAGCTACTCGGAAGGCTGAGGCATGAGAATCACTTGAATCCGGGAGCCAGAGGTTGCAGTGAGCTGAGATCACACCACTGCACTCCAGCCTGGATGACAGAGTGAGACTCTGTCTCTCAAAGAGAGAGAGAGAGAGAGAGAGAGAGAGAGAGAGAGAAATTTAAGAATCCTACCAGAATTGACCCTGCTTAGAAAGATTTTTATAAATGAACTTCCAGAAAAAGTCACAGAAGAAGTTCAAATTAAATTGTTTAGCACATGACTGAAAGCAAAATTAAAAAAAAAAAAAAAAAACAATATTACCTAATGGAACAATTAAATATATACATATTTGTCAATCAGAGTTTCAACTGAATCTTCTTAATCTGTTTTACAAAAAGGAATCTATCAGCATGTTATCTCCAACAACATACTATGCATACATCAAAGCCTCTAAGCATTATATCCTCCCATTGTCCTCACCCCATTCTCATTTCCCATGAAATTACACAAACAGGTAACATTTTAGACAGCCAGAAAGTAAGGTAGGTGAAAAGCAGAAGGAACGGTAACAGCAGGGATATTTAGTTAAGTGACCCTGAGATCAGACTCACTGTCAGACCATGCACAGCTTTGCAATTACTGTGTATGTTTTCGTTTCCCATTGTGACTTAGGCGATTTGGGGAAAACTGATTCATAAGTTATCTGACTCCAATTTCTAATAATAATAAGCTATTCTCAAGACCACATACTTGCATAAAGAGAAAGCAATTTAAACATGCACTGGTGTCTCATCACATAATTACTACCTTAGTTGAGCTGGTAACATCACATGTAATTGAATTTTAAGTTAAAATTACAAAAAATAAATTATGCAAAAATAAACTATTGTGTAAGAATAAAACAAAAACACTATCAAGTATTTCTAAATTTATCTGTCACAGGGTAAGCAATGCAATTAAAGACAATAGCACAAACTCTCTTACAATGACCCACAGAGTTCTTAAAGGTTGGCTTGAAGAGTTTTGAGTGTAATATAAGTCAAGTTTATTATTTAGGCACTAAAACCTATGCATCAAAAGCTTCCAGTTCACAAACCTTCAACGATAGGCATTTTCAACATGAGAAAAGGCTTACACTCCAAATTTACTGATACTAGGTAACTAATACAAAAATGCATGGATGATTTTAAGTAACTTTTGAGTACGGCATTAATGTGTAAATATAACTAATTTTGTTTCTCCCCAAAATAACTTATTAAATTAATGGTACAACTTACAGTGCCTTTAAAATACCACAGATATGACACTCACTGTTTTCTTGTTTACAGAAAGTTGACAGCTGCTTTTTTAAAAAAAGCAGTTTGGAAGACCAACAAATGTGGTGGGGGTGGCAGAAGGAACAGCAAGGAGGATCTAAGAAATAATACAAGGGGGTAAAAAAACCCCAAGCTTTGTTGCCTAAGATCACACAGGGGGTACAATGCACTTAAGTTAGAAGAGAAAACTGACATTCCTACATCTTATTAGATTTCTCACTCTTCCTAAGGGTTCACTATCTGATTCAAAAATCAGTGGAACAACACATTTCCAGTAGAAATGAGAACGGCTCTGCCAAGACTGAGTCTCAATTAACTCTGTCCTACAAAATATCACAGATTAGAGCCTAACTATGATGTAGTGAGCCCCTCACTCAGATGTAATTGCTATAGGGTAGGACCTACATCACTTGCATTTAAAATCCTCCCCACCCTCGACCCACCCCCGACCCACCCCAGGGGGTTCCAATGAGGGCTGAGAACCACTGGGTGTATGGGTGTGAGACTGTGAGAGTGAGTGAGAGAGAGAGAGAGAGAGAGAGAGTGAGTGTGTGAGTGTGTGTGTGTGTGTGTGTTGTGTGTGTGATTCCAATGGGGGTTGAGAACCACTGGGTGGGGGTGGTGGTGGCAGGAGAGGGGACAAAATGGAAAATTTTACTAGTTGGGTTCTAATTATTCATCTAAGGCAGGAGGTCACTTCATTCAAATATTAGATTGCAAAGTGAGTGGTGTTCAGAACTAGAGGGAGAAACATGTTAAGACTGTATCAGACTAAATTAAGTCCTTTATTAATCTAATTTTAAGATTAATGATGACAAAAAGTAAACTCAATCTGTCTCCCAAAAATGAAAAGAACAATGATAATGACACCATAAACAACAGAGAGAGGCAAAAAAGACAGAATAACAAAAAAAGGAAAAAATGCATAAAAGGAGACACAGAAGGACCACAGTTGATTTCTACATATAGATAGAGACACATAAAGACCAAATGAGCCTCAGCTATGTGTGCAAAAATTTTAAGTAGTAGGTAGTGTTATAAAAAGGTATTTTTTTCCTAATCGATGTAAGGGAAAACCATCGCACAAATCAATGACAAGGTTCGAACAAAACCTGGATATGTGATCCATCAAGTTCTAGTGGGCACTTAGGCAAATGATCTCAAGTTTGTTCTATGTGTGCCCCATCCTTTCTAACTTAGTACTCAAGTGTGCTATCAGGGACAGCACGAGCATTTGTAGTAGTTCCTTTGTGCAAATTAGACTCTAGCAAAATAAATTACAAAAAGGAAGCCGCAAGGTATTGGGGCGGGGGGGGGGGCTAAGAACCTGGAATCTGGAGCCACAGAGGTGGGTTTGGACTCCCTGGCTCTGACTGTTAGTAGCTAGTTACCTTAACTCTCTCAGTGCCTTGGCTTTTTCATCTGTGAAATATGTTAGGGGAGTGGAATAACTTAACATTTAAAAACCACTAATCAGTGCCTAGCATAGGACTCAGATGTAATATATATACTTGATAACATAAATAAATGGTTATGAAAGAAGTTCCTTCCTCTGGGAAGACAGTCCCACAACAGGGAAACAGCTTGGCCTGGATTTCAGTGCCCACTTCTCCCCTGCCTGTGTACCCAGGACACAAACTGTCCATTCAGATTCTGCTGTCCTGTGTGCTACTAAGGATATTGAGTCCAGTTACATTATGTCTTTTGTTAGTTAACACAATAGCATTACTACTTAAAAATAAATTTATCATTTAGAAAACCTTTAAATTACAACAGATTTGGAGTATGCCCAAACATAGTAGTCATCCTGACTAGCATAACTTCACAGTGACAATAAACACCCTCTCAGTGAAGTAGTTCTTCAAACGCACTTTACAACTAAACATCTTCAATTTTTACTTTGTAATAAAATGCAAAGGGCCTCTTTAAAAAAAATAAAACTGACAACTGTCATTCTGAAGTGCTTCGGACACAAAAAAGTATATACTTACATTAAACTAGATATTAGGTTCAGAATTCTGAAATGTTATGTTTCTATTTATCCACTACTGATGAACTCAAAGTGTCACTCTGGTATTTCCTTACAGATTCACATGAAAAAAGGCTTTAAAATTGGTTCTCTGATTTCACATTTTGAAAGTTGGCATAATCTAGACAATATCAGCAAATGCTTTTCCTTCAGTAAATTAAAACAAATTGTTCACTTAACTACCGCATTCCAATCAAAACCGCTGCCAGAAATACATTCTTTTATGAAATCAAGGTTGTATGTTTTTTAGTGGAATATTCTTAACTCTAAAGAATGCCAAGTTATCCTCCAATGTTGGTTTGCCAAAAGGCTTCCAATTTAACTTGTTCACCAAACTTAAAATGATACATTTAAAACAGCAAACACAAGCTGTGTTATCTGCCTGACCCATTCAGGAACCACTTCTGGTTCTCACACACATAGAGACACCATCTGGGGATCATGAAAGAAAGGAGATCACCTTAATTACACACACACACACACAAATATAGAAAATTATTCCTCTCTCTGTCTACTACCCAAGTTATAATAAAAAAACACCAACTGAGATTATCTGACTACTACTCCATCTTGCTTCTCAACCACTGGCATGTGACGCTCTAGGAGCTGGCAAACCATGGCCAGTAGACATATTTTTTTTCACTTTGCAGGGCATTTGGTCTCTGTCATTACTCTGCTATTATAGAGCAAAGTAGCCACAGATAATACATTATTCTTTCCAATAAAACTTTATTCAAAAAAAAAAAAAAAAAAAAGAGGTAAACACCAGATATGGTCCACAGGTCATAGTTTCTTGATCCTGAAGCAATTCCCAGAGCCTCTAAATTTCTATAGATCCAGGATAAAACAAAGAAGCTTTTAGGATAAATGAGGTAAAGTTGTTTTAAATCAAATAAATTAACAGACCAAGCAAAAACACTTACTATTCAAACACTGCCCACTAAAAACATATAACCATTCTACGAAAAGGAAATGTTCTAAGGAATTCAAACAGTATCTTAGGTGGCACTACATATAATAATGAAGTTCAATAAGAAAATTAAGAATATTAAACTTCAACATTCCTCTGCCATCTTCAGAAACTTCAACATTCCTCTGCCATCTTCAGAAACTTAAAAAGACAGTGGGGGTAGAATGGAAAGAATAAGGGCTTTCTGTTCTCTGTTCAAAAACTCAGCTCTTTTAAATCATACCCATAAAACCGTAAAACAAACCCTCAGTGTCTTCACCTATATAAAGTATCAGATAGCCTGGTAACACATATGAACATAGTGTTTGGCTTACTGTAAAGAAAATAAAACTAGGATTTAAAATCCTATTAAATGCCTAAAGGCGTTTTCACATAGAAATAATACTAATAGGCCGGGCGCAGTGGCTCCCGCCTGTAATCCCAGCACTCTGGGAGGCCGAGGCGGGCAGATCACGAGGTCAAGAGATCGAGACCATCCTGGCCAACATGGTGAAACCCCGTCTCTACTAAAAATACAAAAAGTAGCCGGGCGTGGTGGCGTGCGCCTGTAGTCCCAGCTACTCAGGAGGCTGAGGCAGGAGAATGGCTTGAACCTGGGGGGCGGAGGTTGCGGTGAGCCGAGATCACGCCATTGCACTCCAGCCTGGCACCTGGTGACAGAGTGAGACTCTGTCTCAAAAAAAAAAGAAATAATACTAATAAATATCAGTTAATTATAACTGCATGTATAGTTTAAAAGAGAGCAAAGGGGTTAAGAATAGTACAGTATTAAAAGACAACAAACAAAATCAATTCCCTAAGCAAAAAAATGGTTTGTTTTTATCCATGAGTTTAAAAAATACCAATGGAAAGGTGGTTGGTTTGTTGTTTTTTGAGATGAAGTCACCAGGCTGGAGTACAGTGGTGCGGTCTCCGCTCACTGCAACCTCCGCCTCCCGTGTTCAAGGGATTCTCCTGCCTCAGCCTCCCGAGTAGCTGGGACTACAATCATGCACCACCACGCCCAGCTAATTTTTGTAGCTTTAGTAGAGACAGGGTTTCACCATGTTGGCCAGGATGGTCTTGATCTCTTGACCTCAAGATTCGACCAATTTGGCCTCCCAAAGCGCTGGGATTACAGGCATGAGCCACTGTGCCTGGCCAGAAGGTTTTTTTTTGTTGTTGTTGTTGTTGTTGTTGTTGTTTTTTAATGCAAACAACAAAGAAACAGACAATAGAAACATTGGGATAACTGATGGTGGCCCTGGAAATGCGTCCTCTTTGCCAGAGCAAATGGAAGGAAGGAAGGAAGAAAAAACACTAACCCTAAGTTGTGCCAATACTAGCTAATGTTCACCGAGTAGTGACTGAGAAGAAATGTTATGCCTGTCTTAAAAAGTAACAGAAAATGTGCTTGTATGTCAGCTTTTCTATGTGATAAGGGTATCTGGATACTAAAAATCATTTCTGTAAGCGATGAAGATGTTACTGTCAAACATGTTTTCTTTTCACATTTCCTAACAATTCTAAATCAAAATCAGGTAAACACAGGAAAAAAACAAGTAAATTGTATATTTGTAATTAATATTTAAAAACAAGTTAATAAATCTATAAACAAAATTACATTTAAAATTGTCTGTTTCATACCTTTTCCCAGTTTTTTAATTGAGTATCAGTTGAGTATCAAAACAACCAAAGATTCAATCAGCAACAAAGGTTCTACACACTAAATGAACTCTCTCCATTAGAAATGCATTAGTTACTCAAGGAAACAAACTATGAAGAAAGCTAGACTCTCCTTTAACAGAATGGGAAGAAATGTAATTTAAAGTCTATGTTTATCTCTAAGATTAAATAGGTTGTTTTGGTTTTTTGAGATGATTACAACATTTGTCCTATATTAGACAACAGAACTATAGGAGGAAAGAAAAGATGGAGAAAGGTAGAAGGAAGAAAAAACAAACTGTAATTAACCTTTCTACTAGAGATTGTTAACTTTAAAAGTTAACCATTTACATCAAGTTACTATTAATTCACCAACACTGGGAACAAAACTTACCAAAATACATCAGGAAAAAAAAACAAAGATCCCTGCCCTCTCACAGTTTAAATTTCAGCAGAATTTGGATTAATAAGTGTAATGTTACAATAATAAATGCTATGAAAAAAGAAAAAGTCCATGCAGGGTAAAGAAACTCAGAAGTTACGGCAAGAGAAAGGGAAGAAGGAAGCCCTGGACTGATATTAAAGTAGGATGTTCAGAGCCAGAGTTGGTTTGTATTTCAATTCAGAGAGCAAGCTACTCAGGAAGCTACTGTGTGCTCCATGTTCTGTGTACAGGCACTGATGTATGAAGATGTGCCTTGTATCTTGGTGTTGTCAGCTTACTACTGGAAGCCATACCTAGAACACTTCCTTATTCACAAAATACATCATTTACGTTGTAATTACTCTAAATTTTTTCTCTGAAATATCTACTCGTGCCTGATGTCTCCTATATATTGTGAAGTGACAATTCCTAGGAGACATAGCAGGCATTATAAAGGACAGATTTTACCATTATAATAGTATGGAGGCCATCATAAAAGCTATCAAATGCTACAGAGAAGATATGCCAAATCAATGAAATTCTGAACTGTTGCCCAGAGTCTATTCAGTCAAAATATTTTCATATACACATTCTTACAAAATTAACATCAAAGAACTTCAAACTTTTTCCAAGACACACGATACAGAAAAACAGAAAAATGTCACTGAAACAGAATGTCTAATCACTTATGCCATTCTACAGTTTAGACAACAGACTCAATTAGTAAATATCCAGCAAATGCTTAAAATGAATCCAGGGCTATCTATCCACAATTACTACTTTAAAATACCTGACTAGGTAAAAATAACAAAATACAAACCAGAACTTCTTAAAATGCTTAAGAACCCCTGGTCTTGGTTTTGTTTGTGATTTTCTTTCTTTTCCGGTTACTGTCTTCACTATTCTTCAGCAGAAGAAAAAGAGGAGGCAAAGAAGAAACGTTTGTAAATGCATAAAGCTGGAACTATAAAGACACTGGGCTCCATTTTTTCAATGCCTTCTATTGTAAATGCACAGGAATAAATGAGGGTATGTCTATGACTTGTGCCTACTATTGTACCTACAACACAATTCTAGTGAGATGAGCGGAAGGAGTGGTCAGACCTTAATGAGAACAGGGAGGGATATTTTGGGAAGCAGAAAAGTGTGAAGACAAAATCTTACCTCCACTTCATGAGAGAAAAGAAGCCAGAAGTTGTCTAAGGAATACTTCCTTCCAGATAGGGTCCAGAAGAGGAAAAAATCTTTCACATAAAGAGGATAAAAATGTGTTGTGTATGATTTTCACCCCCTTGATCTCACATCAAGCAAATCAATCAGTTGAGAAGAACTACTCTAACAACTCAGACTCAACTAGACAAATTCACAAAACCTAAGCAGGCCACACCTGGCATGTGTTCATATGAAAGCTACAGGACAGGAAAGGCTAGCACGGTAGTATCATGCCAGACACACAGCAGGAAGACATGCAATCCAGGAGCTATTGTCTTTGCACCTCTCCCTACTAACATCACCCTCACCATGTCACCGCTCAGGTAGGTATGCAAAGGGCAAAGAATTCACAGACAGTGCAAAAGCTACCCTGGTTTAGAAACACCCACGCTCTACTGAAGAATCACTATCTTTGTTTTTTTTTGGAGACAGAGCCTTGCTCTGTTGCCCAGACTGGAGCACAGTAGCGCTATCTCGGCTCACTGCAACCTCTGCCTCCTAGGTGCAAGAGATTCACCTGCCTCAGCCTCCCATGCAGCTGGGACTACAGGTGCACACCACCATTCCTGGCTAATTTTTGCATTTTTAATACAGACAAAATAGGTGGGAGGATCGCTTGAGCCCGGGTTCCACCATGTTAGCCAGGCTAGTCTTGAACTTCTGACCCCAAATGATCCGCCCATGTAGGCCTCCCTAAGTGCTGGGATTACAGGCGTGAGCCACTGCACCAGGACCACTATCATCTTACAAACATCTCCTGGACGTATCTTCCAGGGCACCCAATCCATCAAGGACATGCTCAGTTTTAAGAATTTGTACACACCTTCCTGCCACGTATTAATATTTACTCCCAAATCAGACGTCAGGGATCTCTTTGCCATACCCTATTTGGTGCCAACATTCCACTTCAGGTTTCAAAGAAGTCAGAGCTAAACATTAAATCAAGGTCATTTAACCATAGAAAGAGGAAGGGTTTAGGGAACCTTTTACTCACAACGCACCTGGGTCCTTATTCCAACTCTGCCTCTAGGGTGCCAGTGGTCTTAGGCCTACAACTTAAGCCTCTTAAGACTTAGCACCAACAAGCAATGACTGGGTTTACTGGACTGACTGCTAAGATCCTCTGAAGCCTTTTAAAAAATAAGAACTAGGCCCTAAAACCAAAGAAGAATCTTATCCCCTGCCCTCTGAGAAATAAGACAACACAGATACGAAATCAAAATAAAGGTTTTTTTTTTTTTTGGAGAGGGAGTCTGACTCTGAGTGTAGTGGCACGATTTTGGTTCACTGAATCATCAGTCTCCCAGGTTCAAGCAATTCTCCCACCTCAGCCTCCAGAGTAGTTGGGATTGCAGGCATATGCCACTACGCCCAGCTAATTTTTTGTACTTTTAGTAGAGATGGGTTTTTTTGCCACATTGGCCAGGCTGGACTTGAACCCCTGACCTCAGGTGATCCACCCACCTAGGCCTCCCAAAGAGCTGGGATTACAGGCATGAGCCACTGCACCTGGCCTAACTTGTTTTGATCACAGGACAGTTAAAGAAAAGCTGTCTCATTCAGTCCCCTTTGTTTTATGCATAGAAATTGAGACCGCAAGTGGTTAAATGTTCTTACCACAGGTGACAAAGTAAACTCTACATTGCTGGTACACTCAGTATCATTTAAATCTGACAATTTTATACAGTAGATATTATTGTCCCTGTTTTAAAATACAAGTCGATAGGTTCAGTGGCTCATGCCTGTAATCCCAGCACTTTGACAGGCTGAGGCGGGCAGATCAGCTGAGGTCAGGAGTTCAAGATCAGCCTGGCCACCATGGTGAAACCCTGTCTCTACTAAAACCACAAAACTTAGCCAGGCGTGGTAGCATGCACCAGGAACCCCAGCTATTCGGGAGGCTGAGGCAGGAGGATCGCCTGAACCTGGGAGGCAGAGGTGGCAGTGAGCGGAGACCGGGCTACTGCACTCCAGCCTGGCAACAAAGCAAGACGTTGTCTCAAAAAAACACTAATGGAATAGAATAGAGAGAGCCCAAAAGTAAATCCACATATTCACAGCCAACTAATTTTTGACAAAGGTGCCAAGAACACACAGTGGGGAAAGAACAGACTCTTCAATAAATGGTTTTGGGGAAACTGAATATTCACATGTAAAAGAGTGAAATTAGACCCTTATCTTTCACCAAATACAAAAATTAAACAACAACAACAAAAAAGGATTAAAGACTTAAACGTAAGACTCAAAACTAGGAAATTACTAAGGAACACTTCATGATAGTAGTCTGGGCATGGATTTTTTTGATAGGACCTCAAAAAGCACAAGCAACAAAAGCAGAAACAGACAAATGGGATTACATAAAACAAAAAAAATTCTGCACAGCAAAGAGAGTGATTAACATAGCAAAATGATAACCTACAGAATAGGAGAAAGTATTTACAAATTATATATCTGACAAATAATATCAAAAAAACTCAGACAATCCAATAACAAAATATCAAATAACCTAATATTTAAAACGGGCAAAAATGGCCAGGCACGGTGGCTCATTTTTGTGGGCAAAGGCTGGGGATCACCTGAGCCCAGGAGTTTGAGACCAGCCTGGGCAACACATGGAAACCCCATCTCTAGAAATAATGAAAAAATTTAAACAAGAATAAATGGCAAAAGATCTGAATAGACATTTCTCAACAGACATGCAGTACCAGCAAGTATATGAAAGAGTGTCTGACATCATAATCAAAACTACAGTGAAATATCACTACACTCATGATGTCAGTGTAAACATTATCAACAAGACAAAAGACGACACGTGCTGGTGAGAACATGGAGAAAACGGAATCCTTACACACTGCTGGTGGGGATTTAACCAGTACAGCCACTACTGAAAACAGTATGAAGGTTTCTTAAAAAAAATTAACATGAATAACCACCAGCAATCCCACTACTGGGTAAATATCCAAAGAAATACGAAATCACTATGATGTTGAAGCAATGTCTGCACTGCTGTGTTTATCACAGCACTATTCACAATAGCCAAAATACGGAATCAATCTGAATGTCCAACAACAGATAAACGGGGCCTGGTGCAGTCATTCATGCCAGCATCCCAGCACTTTGAGAGGCCGAGGCAGGTGGATGGCTTGAGTCCCAGGAGTTTGAGACCAGCCTGAGCAGCATGGTGAAAACACATCTCTACAAAAAGCCAGGCCTGACAGCACGTGCCTAAAGTCCCAGCTACTCAGGAGGCTATGGCGGGAGGATCACTTGAGCCCGGTTGGTAGAGGTTGCAGTGACCCAAGATCATGCCACTGTACTCTGGCCTGGGTGACAGAGTAAGACCCTGTCTCAAAAAAGAAAGGAAGGAAAGAAAGGAAGAAAGAAAGAAAAATAGGACATATACACAAATGTAATACTATTCAGCCATTAAAGAATAAAATCCTGCCATATATGACAACATGTATGATATCAGGTTAAGTGAACAAGCCAAGTACATGTGTGTATGTATGTGTATTCCAGCCTGCAACAAAGCAAGACCCTATCTCAAAAAATATATGTATGTGGATGTATACAAAGGTTTAAAAAGTAGTAATATACACTACTTTTTAAAAAATATGATTACTACTTTTTAAACCTTTTCATGTACATGTTTTTAAATGTACGTATATGAAAAGGTTTAAATAGTAATAGCGTATATGCGTGTGTGTATATATATATATACACACATACACACATCATAAGTGTATATATACATACACATATATATATAATTTTTTTAACTTTTTTTGAGACAAGGTCTTGCTTTGTTGCCCAGGTGGGAGTACAGTAGCATAATCATAGCTCACTGTAGCCTTGACCCCCCCAACTCCCCAACCCCAAGTTCAAAAGATCTTGCCTCAGCCTCCCAAGTAGCTGAAACTGTAAGTGTGTGCCAGCAAGCCTAGCTAATTTTTAACTTTTTGTAGAGACGGGCCCTCACAGTGTTGTCCAGGGTAGTCTTGAACTCCTGGGTTCAAGAAATTCTCCTCCCTTGGCCTCCTAAAATGCTGAGGAGTGAGCCACGACATCCAGCCAATATTATGTATTTCAAAAGATTGTGTTGTACATGATATAGTGTTAGCTGTGACTTTTTTAAAAATTGAAAACATTTAAAAAGTAGTAAGAAAAATTTAAAGGCACAGTGGCTCACAAGTATAACCCCAGTGATTTGGGAGGCTTAGACAGGCTGACTCCTTGAGCTCAGGTGTTTGAAGCTGCAGTGAACCGTGATTATTAACACCTCTACACTCAGCTTGGGGAACAGAGTAAGATCCTGTATCTTAAGGGAAAATAATGATTATGATTTTTTAAAAAAGTGTCACTGTACTAAGGAGCAAGGCATTCTATATGCATACTGTCCTACTGCCACAGCGCCCAGGCAGGATGGAGTCGATACAGTAAGGCTCTTAGGCCCCTACCAGAGGACAGGGTAAGGCCATCAAACAGTAGGTATACTTTTAAACCATCTACCTGACCCAGCTTCCAAATATTTGTGACCTATATCCATTTCATACAACTAACTAGTTTTTGCAATACTATGTCGATTTAACTGTTAAAAAACTGATGATACATATAAAAATCAAGGACTTTATCCAATGAGTTAGGTCAAATGTACTTAATTTGCATAATCAGTATTCACAAGAGACTGAAATTTTAAAACGCATTGTGTTCGTCCTTTTGGAAGTTTACCAAAAAGTCTTGGAAGGCACAAAAGCACCAGTCATTATTATAGTCACATTGCGCTGCTTACTGCTATTCATTACTCAATCCAAAAGCCTGAGAGTCAGACCTCTTTCCTCTGCCTCCTTTGTCTGCCACAACCACAAAATTTGGTCAATTCTTTCCAAATCTCTCTATGCTGCCTACTGATCCCCCTTCAATCACACTATCCATACTCTTCATTCCTCTCTTCCCCTGCAACTTTGAGGTCTAAAGCCCAAATTGATTTTAATGAATTCCAAAATTTATAATTGAACATCATTTGATATCTAAAAATTCAGCTTTTGATTTTTTTTAGTTTTGAAAGCAAGAGGTAATAATGGGTTTCTTTGTTGAGGCACTGCTTAATTAACTATTCATTTAAATAACAACTCTTTGGATGCCTTCAGCCTCCTTGCTAACGATTCTAATTTTCTTCAGAACAGCAACATGCCCAGATAAATACTTGCTTTCCTAACCTTTCCTGCAGCCAGAGGCAGCCATATTTAACAGTTCTGGATGGTAAGACCTCAGAAGAGGTCCACTAGGGAGGGGATGAGGAGGCTGAGGAAGCTTTTGCTTTCCTGAAAATAAAGAACAGATGCAGCACTTCTTCCTGCTTAAACATGATGACTCCCGCGGCAGTAGCCATTTTTCAACCAAGGCAAAAAACCTGATGGAATTCATCACACTAAGGGCAATGGAATTCTGAAAAACAGTACCTTCCTGTCTCACAATTTGTTTAAAATAGTATTTTAGTTATTACTTGTAACCAACTGAACATCATCATTCTCTTCCCTAAACCCATGTCACATGATATGTTTCAAACTTTCTATGTATAAATTTGATTCATCTCCCACCCCAAACTTGTTCCTCCTCTCATATTTCCTACCTTAGTGTATGGCCCCATTTTCACCCGACTCGTCACTCAAACTAGAGATACGGCCCTCCTCCTCCCTTATTTCCTGTAATTAAGCACTAAGCACCATGACTTTCTATTTCTAGAGTACTACTTGACATGTGTATGTTTTTAGTTTCCCAACTCCTCATACCTTGGCAGACTTTGGAAATGCTATATCCCCTGGCTGAATTTTAGATCACTCACATCCTACTTTACTAACCATTGTGAATATTCATTTTATATGCCTGTCTCCCTTCACTATATTATATGAAAAAACTGGGAGACACAAAGAAATAGTACTTTAATATAAATTTTCCCAGCAAGGCAATTTAATGCAGCAATGGCGAGCACACATCTGAACAGGAGACGGGAAGGGATTCGTACCCCTGACGCAGGCAGCTCCTACAGCTGTGTCATACTCCTATTGGCTAGGGCTGAACAGCACAGTCTAAGCTAATCCCAACTGGCTATTTTAAAGAGAGCAGGGAGTATGAGCCAGAGTGGTAGGGTGAGCAGTTTGGCAAGAAAGACGGGTACTGAACAGGTAACTAAAAGTGACTTAGGTCAGAGCAGGTGACCAGGGGTAACTCAGGTCAGAGCAAGTAACTGGGATGACTGAGGACAGAGCAGGGACCGGGGAACAGATGTGAACCACTGATTAGAATTGGTGGAAAAGGTTATTTACCAAAACTACGTGGAAGTTAAACTTTAAAATGGAGGACAAAGAACTGAACACACTGATTCTTTGAGGAGAAATACAGAACTCATTGTATCCAACAACTAGAAGGTATATACCCTGAAAGATGCCTTACTCAACTTATAACTTGAATGCCCGGAACAATGATTGGAGAACATAAGGGATGAAGACCTTGAACACCTTACTCTACAGCTAATCAATGACAATAAATAGATAAAACAGATGCATACATGGTTTTTCACTCCTCCATAAGATAGATTTCAAGAAAAATTAAGATAAATGTTTGCCTACTGCAAACCATTTGTGAAGTTGAGAATACTGAAAGTAAAATTTTTGTTCCAATGATAAAGAACAAGAACTATGAACAATTATTTAACAACCACACTTGACTCCGAAATGCTGTATTACCTAAACACATTTTCATAATGACCACATCTTAGTAAAACACTTCAAGCTCATTTTAACACAATGGTACTCTGTAACAAATGCAAATGCAAAATTTTTAAAATACAGCTTTTGCTTTTAAAGTGCATTCTAAGTTTTGCTCTTTTCAGGTACAAGGTTTTGTTTTGATACTGCTGATTATTCCGGGTCGAGTAGAGTAACTGGGCAGGCAAAGGAGTACATAAAAGAGAAAGAACCATCAGTAGCCTGAAGCTGACTGAGAAAAGTTTACAGTTATTTTTCCTTCACTGATCTACAAATAGCTAAAAAGAATGATAGAAAACTGAGCAGACAGCTTAAGGAAATTAGCTTACTATAAGCAGTGACTCTCTTCATTATGAGTCTCGACCCCAAGATGCTGGAAAGACAAATCTGCTCTACTGGCATCCCAACACTGGCAGGAATAAAATCTGAAGAATACAGATGCCCCTGAAATTTCACTATAATGAAGCTGTCTATGCATTTTCAGATCTAGGTTTGCTGGCGACTATTATGACATGAAACCCAACAGAAAGCAATTACATTCCTATTTTTATTTACTGCTTCTCCCTTCCTAATAATCAGATTCATTTGATGCCAGGCCATTTCACTTAGAAACCTTATAACACACACAATGTCAAAGAAAATGTCTACTTTTTTTACAATTATATTAGTACATTTGCTTATTCAGCAGTATTTACACTGGCTTCAATTTCGGAGATTCACCCATTCCTTATCAAATTCTAAGAAATAAGATGGAGAAAACCACTCATAGAACTAGAATAGACTGCAATAATACTGCTACTCTACCATTCACTGAGAAACACCAGGCTGCTTATTTAACCTGCCTAAACTTCAGTAAACCAAGACTGTAATGGTATCTTCTCTGAGAGGGGAGTTACGTCAGCTAAATAAGATGATGCATATCAAGCCTGTAATAATACCTGGGACATAAGAAGTACTTAATAAATGGTAGCTGTTGCTATTTTTCCTAGATTTTGTATGTGATGGGAAACACTGAACTGTCCTTTACCAGAACTACACATTTGCTGAAATAAACTATCGACGCACCCAATCTGAACATCTAGAATGCTTTATTTTGCGTGCTTATGAACATTACACAGTTTATTTTATAAAAACAACATGACCTTGTTTCTAAACAAAAACACACTGTTATTGGCATTCTGAAAATGGGGTAGCAAATCTAGATTAAATGTTGAATTTCAAAGAGAGGGGAGAAAAAAGAATTTGCAGGAGTGGGTTAAAATTATGGCTTCAAAGAAACGATGCCCAGTTTAACTAACATCACAACATCATCTATAGTGGGTATTGGATTAATCAAATGTCCATTATTTAAACAAACATCAGTCTGGTGTTATTATTTCTGTTCCCTATCTTCCAAATAGTAGCTGCAAAGCAATGAAACTATTGCCGAGAATAGCAACACTGAATTCCTGAGAAGGATATTTTCAGTGACAGCAAATAATGGGTAAATTTAATAAGGCTTCCATTAAGCCTGCTCCATAATTATACAGTATTTTAAAATAGTACCTTTATTTTGGTATTGGAAATCATGCAGATTGCTGAATATCTGCATAATCTAAAATTTTCCTTTTATATATGACATCAAAATAATTTAAAAATAGTCATAAAAAATACCAGTTTCCCATTCATGGTAGTTCCCTATAGGCAGCATAAGCTCTCAGGTCTCCCAGACTGTTTGCTACCCAGGGAAATCTAATGTGCTCTATAAATTCTATTACTATGCATCTTTTCTAGTACAGTAATAAAGATGTTAATAGTTTGATTCAGTCTAACTTCAAATTCCACTAGTACAGTCACTAATCTTCTAATCTGAAAGAATTCAACAAATCTTACTTAGATATTTAATAAACTCTACTTCTATGCCATTGATTGGAAGAAATACAAAATAAAACTGGCTATTTCTTTCCAAGGGCAAAGCAGCAGTATTAAAGGGCAGAATGAGTTCAATACGAAGGAAAAAGGTGAATGTCATTGAATAACCACTGAACATTCTGATCCCCTCAATTTGCTATTTTTTAATACCATGCAAGGTGGTAAGAAATTAGAAACCAGGAATCTAGGGCCAATGGCCTTTTATAAATCTCTAATAGGTAATATATGAATTGTAACTTTCTTTACCTTACTTATTTTATCCACTCTTCTAAGCCAGAAACTCAGGACGCATTAGTAGAAAGCTAAGCAATGGCTACCCACATTCTAGGAAACTAGTTCTATTCCCCGCAATATAGAAGGTCCAGATGCCAGAGTTTGTTATTTCAGTATCACCTGATCTTTTCTAAGTCTCTCAAGTGTTCCTGAATATTCATTCATTCACTCTTTAAGAGCCTATTTAACGGCAGGCACTGGGAACAAACATTAACTATAAGTCTTCCATACCCTCGTCACAGAGTAATATTGAGCCCAATGACTCAAGTGACCTAATGAGGGCCTTTTCTCATTGAGGCTAAAAATGTGACCATGGTATTTTTATCCAAAGGCATGACTAGTTTCCTGAAAAATTAAAATGCAGCTTCTCATACTCACCCTTTCACTGACCAAAACAAAGCCCAAAGTGGAAGGAAGGGGAAAGGAAATAAAAAGACATTAGGAAGTCTTCAAAGAGAATCCATTTGTGAATTCTCTTCTTTATTAGGCTGAACTACATGTAATGCTGTCAAATATCACAGTTCTTCACTCATTTAATAGCTACTGAATGTATTCTATTTATCATTCATAATTTCAGATGCTAAGAACAGCAGTCACGAAACTACCTTCAAGTTTACATTTTAATAGAGTACAAACAAAATGAATATATGGCAAGTGTCTTATTTTCTCGATTTCTCACAAACTGAACTTTTATAAAATCAAGAGATACTTACGATTTAGCACTGTAACCATTCAGGCACATGGTCTGCAAACCAGACAGAAACTCCATATAACAGATCAAGAAAATGGAACTTATAGAAAGTATAAGCTCATAAAAACTAAGAATCTGAAAAATCAGGGTTTTTTTTTTTTTTTTTTTTGAGACACTGGAATGCAATGGCATGGTCTCAGCTCACTGCGACCTCCGCCTCCTGGGTTTGAGTGATTCTCCTGCCTCAGCCTCCCGAGCAGCTGGGATTACAGGCACCTGCCACACACCCAGCTCATTTTTGTATTTTTAGTAGACCGGGTTTCACCATGTTGGCCAGGTTGGGTCTCGAACTCCTGACCTCAGGTGATCCACCCACCTCGGCCTCCCAAAGTGCTAGGATTACAGGTGTGAGATACTGCACCTGGCTGATAATCAGATTTTAAAAGAAACAGCAGCAGTTCCACAGGTGAAGAATATTTATACCCTATCCAATTTGATCCTGGAACCGTTTCAATAACTTGTCAAAAAGCATGGTCCCAACTCCTTTATTTTTCCAATAAATGGGTGGATTCCTATATAATTAGGGCTTCCCTTGACTTGTTTAGATAAGTAAACAGGCATGAACCGTCAGAGAACCTACATAAAATGGTTATTCATACACTTTTTCTTAACTGCCCCATGACAGAAATTGTTGAAATTTGTGGAATAAACAATGACCATTCACTACATTGTGATACACTGCTCATTCAGATCCCGGTCTAGGCAATAGCACCAATTAGCAACTTTGCAGATCATTTTACATCATACTTCTGTGACCATTTAATGTTCCTCCGTTATCATCTGCCACACTTGCATGGCCGTGTCTCCAGAAGCTCCAGAATCAACCACATGACACAAAGAAACATTCCAAAGAATCACTGGCCCTGTGTATTGAATTAGTGGTCCATAGTTCAACCTCACCCATTTTCTACACAGTCATTTTATTGTAATGCAACCGCTGCCCTTTCCTTCCCTAAGCCTTGGTATTAGTTACTTCAAATTTCAGCCAGAAGACAGTTGGGATATCCTCCTTTCACTAACAGAAAGCCCTTGGGGACTCATTCATCCCAAAATGCTGCATAAGGAAAAACTGGTTATACTCCAGCAGGTGTCTCACCAACTTTTATTTAAATAAGAGGGTCATTTTCCAAATGCATCAATTCTAAACAGCATACATAACTGTAAAGAGCCTACTTCTGGAGCACAGAACTGATAACCTTCATTTCTCATAACTTTCCAATGTGCACTCCTTCCTGAGATACAACAGGTTAACTTCCAGTTGTGCCTTCTTTAATACACCGCTCTTGTTCTAACGGCTCTCCCTCTTTTAACTAAAGCCTGCCTACCTTTCAACAAGAGCCAGATGACCTCCTTCCTAATGAAAGCTTTCCCTTAACTACTCTGTCTTACCAGGATGTTTCTCTTCCCTGAAGAATGCTGATAACAACCAGTCATTTTACAGTGTTAGAAAACAAGGTCTAGGCAGGTCAAGTAACTTACCCCAAATCATACAACTAGCTAATGGCAAAGAGTGGACTACAACCCAGACCTTCAAACTCCCAAGATTCTTCTACCTTCCTCATTCTAACATTATTTCCCACAGTAATCTGACCGTATCTCCTTACACTTAAGATTCTCCACACCTAGATATTTCATCCAAAGTCAATCCATCCTTAAAATCAAAGGTCACGTGCAATCTTTTCCATTCAAACTTCCTTTTGGCAGCTTTAACTCACTGAATTTCCTCTTTTCCAAATTTACTATATTTAGACTAGTCAAGTGCAATAGTGAAAAGAGGGGAACAGAGTAGAACAGGTTCGATCTGTTACTGACTACATAATCAACTGAGGTAACTCACTACCTCGGACCAGCTCAAATTTACGGTATTTTAATCACTATCACATAGTGTAGCATCTTTGTACTTGATGTTGTCTCATTTACTCCCAACAACTTGAGAAAGGAGGAATTTACCGGTCACATTTTACAAATAGCCCTAAAATGTTAATCCATTTGCTCAAGTTTATACAATTATTCACAACAGCTACTCAAAAGAGCTGAGATTTAAAGCTGGGTCACTATTCCGAAGTCTACATTCTTTAAATACTGCAAACTGCAATTCCTTTCTAAGAGCTAGAACTCAGGACTCCTGATTCTTGGTCCAGAATTATTTACATTATAACCTACGGCTTGTCATAGAAATTCCATCCTTTTCATTCCTTTAAAATCACAGTTAACATAATCTAAACCTTGTCCTCAGGTAACAAACATAAACTTAGGAATGTTCTTTAGAACTATCAGTGTCATAAAAGACAAAGAATGGCTGAGGAGCTATGCCAGATAAAAGTCTCAAGAAACATGACAACTAAATTCAAGTATGCAAAAAACTGCTGAAGCTAAGCGACAGGATACAATAATTTATTTCATTATTCTTTTACTATTTTCAAATTTTTCTAAATAAACGTTTGAAAATGAAGTCCTTCACTGAGAAATCTTGCTGCATGTCAATCTTTTTCTTCCCTTCCATAGCCTATCCATACTCGATCTCCTCTAGAAATCAGTCCCAATTTGACTTCACACATCTTTCTTTCAAACATTTGCCTCCCTTCCAAATAATGTGAAATTTTTTTAACCAGACTAAATTCATGCAGATTACAAATTACATGCATTAACTTTCTCTTTAAATACTAAACTCCCTGAGGGAAAGGGTCTTATCTGGTAATTAACATAAATTTCCTAGTCTAAAAGGATTATGTACCACCTTTCATCACTGGCTGTGAACTCTGCCTCTCTTTGGCACATGGGAAATGAAACTTTCACAATCCCATCCAGGCTGTTCCTTGTGAAGGTTAGAGAAGGCAAGCCTGTTTCCATTAAGGCAACCTTCACGTCTGACACATTTTTAGATACTACAAGTGATTTACAATGTTCTTAGCTAAAGATGTAAAAAAAAAAAAAAAAAAAAAAAAAATCCATGAAACTTCCAACTAATAAAAAACAGCCATTATTAGAAAACTAGAAGTCCTAGAGAGAATGGGATTGAAATAATCACAATGCAAAAACAACCCTCATCCCAATCTCACAGGTAAATAGGTTTCGGATAATCCCAGCATTCCAATTAACTGATGTGAAGGTGAAAGCATGAAATGTTGAATTCTAAAGTATTAATAAGCTATGTTTTATTCTATTAATTCAAAGTATACTTAAGGTACATTTGTACAATGTTGATCAATTCACCAAAATGCTGCTTCTGACCATTATTGTCAAATTTACTTATTAGATAAGACTGTCTTTACTAAATGGAATATATTGTTAGGTACTATAGAGTATGTAACAATTAAAATATTCCCTCCTCCTCTAATACAAGTTGTATAAGACACAACTACAATACAAGACAGATATAAAACACTGTAAGCTTGTGTCAAAGCATCTAGGAATTCATGTAAGAGTGTCATGCCTGGCCGGGTGTGGTGGCTCACGCCTGTAATCCAAGCACTTTGGAGGCCAAGGCAGGCGGATCACCTGAGGTCAGGAGTTCAAGACCAGCCTGACCAACATGGTGAAACTCCGTCTTTAAAAAAAAATTTTTTTAATTTAAAAAATAAAAATAATAAAAAATAGAAAGAATGCCATGCCTGACCAGGGTCGGAGAAGAGGTGATGTAACAGAACTAAGAAGAGCTTCAAGAAGTTGAGCATGTAACCTGAAAATTACAAAGTAATAACCCAAATCCCTTAACAGTATCATGAGTCTGCCCATAACACAGATGTCAAATTTTACTCTATATATACTAAGTTGAGCTCTTACATACTTGAAGAAGAAAGATATCTGACCTAAAATACTGCAGGTTCACCAACACTGAAGCCACATCACTGGAAATTCAATTTTACTGAGCTAGCTTTCATAATGCTATTAAACTCGAGTGTGAGAAAAAGCAGAGTTCTTGGATCAGTGGCATCTAGCAGATAAGGCTAAACAGGGCAGTTGCAAAGAGCAACAGGTTCTTTAAACAGTGGATACATAGCTGCAAATCAAAGCACAATCATGTTAAGTGCAGAAAGGACTCGTGATTAAATATTAAGTCGTTTTAGGCTCATCCACAAATACCAAACAATTAGCATCAACAGTATCTTTATCTTCCAACTTCAACAGTGTTTTAATAATGTAGCTTATTACAGTTGAATGTAGAGGTACTTTTTAGCACAATGAATCCCTCTCTAAATTCAAGTAATAGAACTGTTAAACATTATGGGGAAAAGTCAGCCATAGAAAAACAAACATCATGAGCAATATTTTCTGCATATTTTGTCTTGTGTTGCAGGTGTGTGTCTTATATCTTCTAATTGAGAGGAGGGAAAATCGAAGTCTTTTACTAACTCCTCTAAGAATCCTTGAAAAAAACCTGTGAACAGCAGCAATGTCAGTGGTCCATTCAAAAACAGACTAAAGGAAAAAGAAAACCTTGATTATTAAAATTCTTTTTAATGTACAGTAACTTCAAGGGAGAACTGATATCACACTAAAAACAGTATTTTTATCTTCTCCATCATAAAATACATACATTAACAAAATTTTAAAATTCAAGCCTTAAAAAGTTACATAACATCTTCATATTCATTGATTTACATTACTCATTGGGCATACCTACACCAATATCACTGATAACAAGTTTTTGTTTGAAGCCAATTTTTTCCAACCAAGGAGATTCAGATTATGCTCAAATCTTTAAGACAGAGAAAACTCCTACAATGGGGCAAACAAGATAAATGTTTAAAACATGGAACAGGCTAAGCTCAAAAAGGTTTTCCTATTTAAAAGATTATTCCAAAAATCTCACTTCAAAGAAAAAAGACACCTAATTTTTTCATGCTTCCAATTCGACTTGGAGTAATATTTTACTTTGAAGTTTGAGA
Source organism: Plecturocebus donacophilus (assembly GCA_004027715.1). NCBI lineage: Eukaryota > Metazoa > Chordata > Mammalia > Primates > Pitheciidae > Plecturocebus > Plecturocebus donacophilus. Next base: position 60,377 of record PVKP010002339.1, read on the forward strand.
GCCTTATAGCTAAAAGATTCTCAAATTATTCTGCCTGAAAACCAGGTGACTGAATTTATTCATTTGCCTCAATCAGATTATATAATCAGATTTTCCAAAACCTTAAAACATGTGATTCAAACATAACCATCACAAAAGTACAAATATGCACTAGTACGTTTTCTCCTGAGTACATTTGAACAATCTACTCTTCTCCTGAGTACACTGAACAATCTACTCTTCAGGTGGATCATTTACAAAGTAAGAACATAATTCCCTGAATCAGTAAAGTTAACTTTATTTTCATGAAAGGATGACAAATAAATTCCACTTACACTATCACAATTTACACTTTCCTGCAAATCATGCAGCTTTCTTCAATTCACAATCTACAAACCCCAACCATGCACAAATTAGATGTTAGATGGATACTTTAATGTTTAGTTCTGATCTCAACAGTCACTGTTGCTACAGTCTCTCATTCCCACTGTTCACTGTGTTACTTGGAGAACAAAGAACTAAAGAAGACAAAAAGAACTAGATCAAGCGATGAGACCAGTTTTCAGGGTAATGCATAATAACATTAGCTAATCAAAAACTGAAGTATTTCTACCATTTAATCCTTCAAGACAATAACCCCCTGTTTTCCCTCACTCTCCTTCCAATAACTTGACAGAAGTCTGGGGAAGGTTGGATCTCCAGCAGAAAACCTTCACAAATGTGAAAGAAAATGGAAATCCTAGCACAGTCATGTGACTAACTAGAAATCCCAGAACTCTGTAAACAACCTTTGTTCTCAATGCTGAAATCATTTCTGTCCGTTAAACCTCACTTGAGCTACTCCAATAATAGGCACTACTTTACCAAGTTATTAGATAGTTCTATTAATAATTATTTGAAAATTCAGTCTTCTAGATGATTCAAATACGTCTAACTATTTCTTACGTGCTGTGGGGCTAAATAAACTACCCTGCTGATTCAAATGAAAATGTGTAGTTACTGGAAGGCCTTTCTCCCAGTCTCTCATTCTCATTTTACAAATTTGTGAACTATCAATTTTAAAAACCTATTCTATTCCAGTTTGTCCTTAAAGACTCCTAAAATGGAACACAGTGCTTTACTCACAGCACCTTTTTCTTCAAAACTTACATTTTTTTTAACTGACAATGCAATGGGAGTAGTGAAACTCAAAAATCTCCTCAACTGCTAGTAAGATCTAGAAAGTCTAGATAAAAACTCATAAAAATCTGTCACTGTAACTGAAACTGACAAATGCTGCTTCAACAACTGAACACCTAAATGCAAAAGAAATGAACTTGGAACCCTAATTCACACCATATAAAAAATTATCACAAACTGGGCTACAGAACTAAGAGCTAAAACTCTGAAACACTTAAAAGAAAACATATAGGTAAAGCTTTATAACCTTGGATTAGGCAATGGTTTCACAGCTACGCCACCGAAAGAACAAGAAACAAACAAAAAAAAAAACTGAGATCATAAAAATGTCAAAACTTTTTCATTTCAAAAGACACCATCAAGAAAGTGAAGATGACTCACAAGACAAAATTTTTGTAAATCACAGATTTGAATCATATAATTTGCATCTAGAATATCTGAATACTACAACTCAGTAAAAGGCAAGCCAATTTTGAAATCAGAACAGATACTCCAAAAAGTAATATACAAATGGCCAAGAAGAGTATGAAAATATGCTCAACATCATCAGCTATCAGAGAAATGCAGAACAAAATCACAAAGAGATACTACTTCACACCCATAGGATGACCATCAACAAAAGAACAGCAATAAGGATTGACAAGGATATGAGAAAGAGGAGAAACTGAAACCTCATTCACTGCTGGCGGAAATGCAAAACGATGCAGTCCTTTGGAAAACAGTCCAGCAGTTCCTCAGTTATTAGCATTTGGTTAGAAATAATGAATCAACAGGATTTTTAAAAACATTTAGTATAAAACTGACAAGTATCTTTTCTATTTCACAAGAATGAAAAAATACATCAGGACATGTTTCCTTCATCTATATATGTGTGTGTGTGTTACTGTCGTGATTCACTAACAAGACAATTTAAATAGCTCACTAATTTATTCAATTTCCAGGTTTTCAAATTTTCAAGTAAAAAATTACCTTCCAGCCAGGCACGGCGGCTCACCTGTAATCCCAGCACTTTGGAAGGCCGAGGTAGACAGATCATGAGGTCAGGAGATCGAGACTATCCTGGCTAACATGGTGAAACCCCACCTCTACTAAAAATACAAAAAAATTAGCGGGGCGCGGTGGCGCGTGCCTGTAGTTCCAGCTACTCTGGAGACGGAGGCAGCGCAATTGCTTGGAGGCTGCAGTGAGCCAAGATCGCGCCACTGCACTCCAGCCTGGGCAACAGAGCAAGACTCCATCTCAAAAAAAAAAATTACCCTCCAAACTGACAAAGATTTCATACTTCAAATAGTAAGCTGAGGAAGGAATGACTTTTAATCAAATTATGGAATGGGCTATTAATCAGTATTAGCCAATAAAGCTGATAGAGATACCACATTTCTTTTAATTTTGCTTTTATTTTTTGGAGTACATAGTAGGTGTATATATTTATGAAGTACATGAGACATTTTGATACACGCATGCATGTGTAATAAAAAATATGAAACACTTCATAAAATTGTGTGTCATCCTTGTGCAGGGGTCATGCTAATCTTTGTATCACTCCAATTTTAACATACGTGCTTCCAAAGTGAGCATCAGTTACCGCACTGTTTGAAAGGCAGTCATTAAGTAGAAATGCCTCTCTCAAAACAAGACCTGTTAAAGCACAGGCTGCTGGGTCCCACCCCACTTTCTGACTCAACGGCTAGATATGGGATTCAGCCAAGAATCTGCACTTTGAACATGTTAGGAGGAGATGTTGATGCTGCCAAGGACCATGCTTTGAGAACGACACTACTATCCTGAATCACCTAACACAATATTCTTTTCAAGACAAAAAAAAGGGTAATATTAACAATCCAATCATTTGTCAAATATCATTTACCAGATACATCAGAGAAGCTTTAAATCACCAGGACTTTCCCAGGGTTGTTTGCTCCAATGAGTGCATCTTCTACTAAGATCCCCATAAGATGCCCTTCAAGTCCTGCATCCATGAAGCCTTCTGATTCCTCCAGCTAGAAACAAGTGCATATTCCTTTGAATCTAAGTCATCACTTGCACCATAAAACAATGACTGCCAACTTGTAGGACTTGTTTAACTACTCATATTCAAGACTTTGTTACCAACTAAACTAAGTTCCATGGTAGCCTACTGAGGGCATTTTCATATCCCTCAGAATTCTTGACACTGGCTCTCCATAAATATCCAATAAGTATGTCTTTGGTAAATAATTAAAATCAATGTATCCTTGATTTCACCCCCTCTTCAGCAAAAAAAAAAAAAAGGCACAAATCAAGCTATTACAGTGAAATGAAGTCCAAATCAAATCCTTTTCAAATGACTGTACATGATATTCAATTATAATATACAGCCATATAAGTTTAGGCTTAAGGAATAAGAACAATAGAATGGTAGTTTCAGCAAAAACAATGTAACTCTTCAGTTGGTCAACTAACCTACAGTTCTCCTCTCATGAAATGCATTCAACAATAATTGTCCTGGCCAGGTGCAGTGGCTCACGCCTGTAATCCCAGCACTTTGAGAGGCCGACGTGGGCAGATCACGAGGTCAGGAGTTCAGGACCAGCCTGGTTAATACAGTGAAACCCCATTTCTACTAAAAATACAAAAATTAGCCGGGCGTGGTTGCACACGCCTCAAGTCCCAGCTACTCAGGAGGCTGAGGCAGGAGAATCGCTTGAACGCAGGAGGCGGAGGTTGCAGTGAGCCGAGATCGCACCACCGCACTCCAGCCTGCTGGGCAACAGAACAAGACTCCGTCTCAAAAAAAAAAAAAGAGTAGTCTGTCACAGATTATAATCAGTGTGGAACCTGCTGCCCAAGTATAATTTTTTCTATAATGTATTATCTACATTAAAAAAAAAAAACCTTTGTGTATAGTATATATCTCAACATACTGCCACCTGACCTACATACAGAAGCTCAACTGGTATATCTCATTCCCACCAAGTCCCTTGAGTCATTTCTTTTTATGGTATCTCCAACATCAGAGAAAACAGCACAGAATTCTGCAACATCTTAAAAGTATTTTAAATTATCTGTAATTCTTATTAAAAATTCTCGTGGTATTTCTTTATAACTCCTTCTATTATCCTTTCATCTGTCTGCCCTTTATAGACTGTGAAGGAAAAAAAACAACACAGGGGACCTAATGTTACTTATCTCCAAAACCTAAAAACAGTATCTGCTCAACAAATACTTTTCATTCCAATCATTGTTGCTACTTGCTATCTTGTATACTCTTCTTCACATAGCTGATTAGACTATTAGCATCAGTATCTGACAATTTAACAAAGAACTGAGATCTGTAGCAGCTCCAGAAACTCACACTGTAACTACAAGAAAAATGCACCAAATATGCAGATACAGTTAACCTATGAGGGACCTGAAGGTCAGAAGAGACAATGAAGAAATCACTGTCTGAGACACTAATTAAGTCACTTTAAGGAGTCTGGGAGGTTTTTTTGTTTTTTTTAAACAAACACAGGCAGTTCTCATTTTGGATGATAGTGTGGGACTGTAAAAACAATCAGGATTTGAAACTCAACAAAATGATCTTAATCATTGTGAATTGTTGTATTACTTTTAAAATTTTGGTCTAGATATTAAAAACATTTCCTATCAGTTATCAACGTATAATAAAAATATTATTAAATGGGCCAGACACTGTGGCTCACACCTGTAATCCCACCACTTTGGGAGGCTGAGGCAGGCAGATCACTTGAGGTCAGGAATTTGAGACCAGCCTTCCCAACATGATGAAGCCCCATCTCTAACAAAATAATGTGCCAGAAGTAGTAGCTCACACCTGTAATTCCGACACTTTAGCAGGCTGAGGCAAGCAAATCGCCTGAGGTCAGAAGTTTGAGATCAGCCTGGCCAGCGTGGTGACACCGTCTCTACTAAAAATGAAAAAATTAGCTGGGTGTGGTGACACACGACTGTAATTCCAGCTACCCAAGAGACTGAGATAGGAGAATTGCTTAAACCCAAGAGTCAAAGGTTGCAGTGAGCACAGATCGCACCACTGCAAATCAGCCTGGGCAACAGAGTGAGACTCCATCTCAAAAAAAGAGAAAAAAAGAAAAAAAAAAAAAAGCTGGGCATGGTGGTACATGCCTGTAATCCTGGCTTGGGAGGCTGAGACAGGAGAAGCACCTGAACCCAGGAGGTGGAGGTTGCAGTGAATCAAGAAAAAAAAAAAAAAATTATTCATACATACACACACACACACACACACACACACACACTAACATTCTTTTAGCACACTGCAATTTAAAACATTAGAACCGATGTGAATGGCTTCATTTCTTTGTAAGTGGCTTGAGAACTTTGAATAGCAACTTTTCTTCTCATATAACTTATGACAAAAAGCAAGCATCTTTTCTTCTTTTTTGGAGACAGGGTCTCGCTCTGTTACCCAGTCTGGAGTGCAGTGGCACAAACACAACTCACGGGAGCTGGATCTTCCAAGCTCAAGGGATCCTTTATGGCAAGAACCAACATATGCAAAATCAAAAGGCATGACTAGATGAAGAAAACAATTACAACTCATATCCGAGACAATCAGCTTCCTTTACATATAAGCAGATCCATAAGAAAATGATTCCCTACTCAAGAATGCAGGATGTAAACAACTTACAGAAAATAAAAATTTTAAAGCTCAAAACATTAAAAAAAAAGTGCTAAACCCCCTTTCAAGAGAAATGCAAATATAGATCTCACTAAGAACTTCTGATAATATCTGGATGAATCTCAGCAAAACAAATCTCTTATAATGCTGAGAAAAATAAGCCATAAATAAGAGTACATACTGTATGCTTATATGAAATACAAGAATAATGAATAGATAATCTAAGTCGGTATAATGGTTACCTTTCCAGAGGCCCGGGACAGAGCAATGACTGGTATAGTGGTTACACGGGTTCGTCCAATTTATGAAATTCACCATGCTATATTTTGTAACTTTTAATGTATTTTGCATATCATAATAAAAAGCATCTCCCTAAAAAAATAAAAATAAAAATAAAATACAAGATACCATTCTTTATCTATCAGTCTGGCAAAAATAAAAAGCTTTGTGACACTCCATAGTGTTCTAATACACACTGGTAGTAGGAGTATCAATAACTACAACCTCCATGGAGACAACCTGCCAATGAAATTTTAAAACGCACATATCCTGCCGGGGGCAGTGGATCACACGTGTAATCCCAGTACTTAGGGAGGCTAAGGCAGGCAGATCACCTGAAGTGAGGAGTTCAAGACCAGCCTGGCCAACATGGTGAAACCCCATTCTACTAAAAATACCAAAATTAGCTGGGCGTAGTGGCGTGCGCCTGTAATCTCAGCTGCTCAGGAGGCTGAGGCAAGAGAATCACTTGAATCTGGGAAGCAGAGGTTGCAGTGAGCCAAGATCGGGCCACTGCACTCTAGCCTGGGTAACAGAGCAAGACTCTGTTTCAAAAAAAAAAAAAAAAGAGAGAGAGAGAGAGAGATAATGCATACCCAAAAAAGCAGAATTTTGGTGACTAACAGGCACTCCAAAAAAAAAAAAATTTATTACTAACCTGCCTGATATAATACTAGGGTTCTTTTTGTAGGAGACACTTCAAAGAGAATATATTGAATGCCTAACTCTTCGTTCAAAGACACATAGCAACACACACACACAAAGTCAAAAGGTATGTGCCTAATCATAAAGATCCTTAAGAGAAAGTCCAGGAAAAATAAAGAAATAGCAAGATGGGAACAGAATCACACTCACTTTAAACCCATTCCTTAACACTCACTGCCTCCTGAGCTCAACACTGCATAAAGTGTCTGGTCTTCCAAAGACACCTATTCCCACACCTAAAAGTTGAGAGAAAAAAAATCTTAAATGGAAAAAACTTTTTCATTCTGAATATCTTTTTTTTTTTTTGAGACAGAGTCTCACTCCATTGCCCAGGCTGGAGTGCAGTAGCGCAATCTCGGCTCACTGCAATCAAGCTATTATCCTACCTCAGACTCCTGAGTAGCTGGAATTACAGGCATGCACCACCATGCCTGGCTAATGTTTGTATTTTCAGTAGAGACGGGGTTTAAGCAAGGCTCGGCCAGGCTGGTCTCGAATTCCTGTTCTCAAGTGATCCATCCCCCTTGGTCTCCCAAAGTGCTGGGATTACAGGCGCGAGCCACCGCACCCAGCCCTGAATATCCTTTGTCAAATCTTAAACACATCAACAAAATCATCACATCTCCCCACAAAGACAAGATTCCTGCTCAACTGGCATTTACATTCCAGTGGAAATTTAAAAAGAAAAGAAAAGGCACTCAGAATTAATCCCAGAAGGCTGGAATCGTCCTGTGTATATACTACGGCACTGATACCTGGTCAAAGCACGAAACATACTGATTAATAATGTTGCTCTGAAATCATGAATCCCATGAGCTATGGCCTGCTTGTACCAGCTTGTCAGCGTTGTTCATTGTTAAAGTGAGATTGATGGTTTGCACCTGGTTTTGGTGAGCCCCTAGAGGTTTCTGCCACTGATGCTGGTTATGTAGCAAAAATATGCCTTTGTGGCCAGCAGGAATATAAGCCCCACTGAGACTCCACTAAAAAAATCCCTGGTTCCAAGGTGTTCTCTGCATACATCAGTTATCCCAATCCAGGAAAGCTATCCATATGGCCCTACAGAAGGGGGACAACTGAACCTCACACTCAGCCTCTTCAGGTTCACTGATAGGAGGCAGCCTTTGCTTGTGATATGCAACCTAACTTGAAAGCAGTTGCATTAGGTATCCTTTTTCAGCAATAAACCACAGATTGATGAGCACTGTTACTTTGGATCATGTGAGCTTTCTTTGGCAATCAAACCTTGCCTAATTGCCACTGTTAAGAAAGATGGGGAAAAAAAGTAACAGACTAATAATTGTGGTTAAAATAAAACTGAATGATACAATAGTGAAAAGCTATAGAGGCAAAATGGGATTAGAGAACATGGCCAGGAAAGGAGATGGGGAACATGAACTAAGGTACAAATGACAAGAATCCAACAAAGTGACAAGCAGGGGTTAAGAGAAATCTAAGCAGAGAGCACCACAGCAAGTGCATAGGCTGTAAGGCAAGAACAAGTCTGATTCCAACAAAAGTCACTGCGACTACAGAGTGGCAAGCAACAAACAAATGGTATGAAATTAAATCAAAGGTAGGCAGGGCAGATCACAGAGAGCCTTATAAATTTGGATTTCAACCCAACAGCTTTCTTACTGTTCTTGCTGCCTCTATCTGCTCACACAGCCCTTCACCTTCACCTCAGTACTTAACACTACGTCCAGAGTGAATTCTCTGAGATAACTAACTACAAGCATATAATTTCACTACTTAAAATAAATCAATCGGCCAGGTATAGTGGCTCACGCCTGTAATCCCAGCACTTTGGGAGACCAAGGCAGGTGGATCACCTGTCAGAAGTTTGAGACCAGCCTGGCTAGCATGGCAAAACCCTGTCTCTACTAAAAACATGAAAAATTAGCCAGGCAAGATAGCGCACACCTGTAATGCCAGCTCCTAGGGAGGCTGAGGCAGGAGAATCACCTGAACCCCGAAGACAGAAGTCGGTGAGCCGAGATCATACCATTGCACTCTAGCCTGGGAAACAAGAGTGAAACTCTGTCTCAAAAAACAAAAAATAGCCAGGTGCGGTGGCTCGCACCTGTAAATTCCAGCATTTTGGGAGGCCGAGGTGGGCAGATCATTTGAGGTCAGGAGTTTCAGACCAGTGTGGCCAAAATGGTGAAACCCTGTCTCTACTAAAAATACAAAAAAATTAGCTGACCTCGGTGACACACCTGTAATCTCAGCTACTGGGGAGGGTGAGGCAAAAAGATCACTTGGACCTAGGAGACAGAGGTTGCAGTGAGCCAAAATTGTCCACTACACTCTAGCCTGGGTGACAGAGTGAAAAATAAAAAGAGGTAACACTCCATGTTAACACAGTATATTCGATGTCTCTTGTTTTTAGTCTCCCACTTTTGCTTTAGAGAAATTACATAACTTCTGCACAGACTTGGGGTTTTCAATCGCAGTGCCCTTTTCTTCCCCGGGCAAGGGGCTGAAACATAACTCCAGCCAGGCAAATAAGACAGTCTCCTAGAAATGTGAATGTAAAGAAAGAGAAATTATACAGGAAAATAATTCAAACTGATTCTTAACCACTGCCAAGTCAGCCCACTGTCATGTCTACAACCTAGATTTCCTGTTTTTTGTTAATTCAATGAACTTCCCTATCTTTCCCCTTTTTTGCTTCAGATAACTAGACTGTTTCTGTTGCTTACAAACAAAAACCTGGAGTCAAGCCACTAAGAGTGTGAAAGAGGTCAGCACAAGTCACACAGCAATAAGCAGGAACCATAAATCAGAGTAAAGCCCGGTCTATTGGGAGCAGAGAGAAAATGGAATTATGGCAGAATACTAGACTCAGAAGCCTAGTACTACTGCTACTAAGAGGAATACATGATAATTCAGTCCTTAAGAATCTGTTATATTCTAGAACACATGCCAATTATCCATGAAGCCAGAAAGTGAAAACAATCAGTTACAGGCAAAACAGTGCTACAATTCCTGCAACACTTTGCAGCCTTAAGATAATTCCTGTCGTTCCCCCTTATGCTTCCTTAAAGAAATACCTCATTTAGCTGAAGGTAATTTAAGAGACTCTTCCTTAAAATTTTTAAATAAGGAATACATCTGTAATTTCCCTACCCTGACACTTTCTCCTTTAGGGTTACAATACCTCTTACATAATCTACTAACATCCACCTCACCCTGTATGGCAGTTATGTCTATCTGTCTCTATAGTAGTAACATGTGGCCTCCCTAGAAGCAAGAATAAAGTTTGAATCTCAGAGCCTACTTAATACAGTAACTGGTATACAGTAAAAATAATGATGATAATAAAAGGCTTTCTATTATTAAATATCTGTATTACTCCTGGCACTGTGTGTGTGTGTGTGTGTGTGTGTGTGTGTGTATTTGTTTGTTTTTGAGATGGAGTCTCCCTCTGTCGCTCATGCTGTAGTGCAGTGCCACAATCTTGGCTCACTGCAGCCTCTGCCTTCCAGGTCTAAGCAATTCTCCCACCTCAGCCTCCCATTACAGGTGCACCACCACACCCCGCTAATTTTTGTATTTTTAGTAGAGATGGGGTTTCACCATCTTGGCCAAGCTGGTCTCGAACTCCTGACCTCAGGTAATCCACCCAGCTCGGCCTCCCAAAGTGATGGGAATAAAAGCATCAGCCACCGCACCCAGCCTCACTTTGTATATATTTCCAGTGATCACAATCAAGCTAAGATACTATTTCTAGATTACAGTCGCAAAAATAAGCAATCGTAATGAAATCACTGACATCTTCCAACAAAGACAAGATTCCTGCTCTACTGGCATTTATATTCTAGTGGAAGGTAGTTTAAAAAAAAAAAAAAAAAAGTAAGTAAAAAGCACTCTGGAGGCTAATCTCAGAGGACTGGAACTGGCCTTCTGGGGTTAACCCCCAGAGTGCTTTTTATTCCTTTCAAAGAAGGAAATTACCTAAAACTGTTAAGTTAAAAGAACTAAGATCTACTGGAATCCGAATCTCTCCATCTTCCCTTCATTCCAACAGATCAAGATCTGAAATCAGGGGTTTTTAAATTGCAGGTCACAAACAATTTGTGAATCATAAAATCTAAGTGAGCCATGTCCTTTTTTTTTGAGATGGAGTTTTGCTCCTGTTGCCCAGGCTGGAGTGCAATGGTGTGATCTCGGCTCACCAAAACTTCCACCTCCAGGTTCAAGCGATTCTCCCATCTCAGCCTCCGGAGCAGCTGGGATTATAGGCACGCGCCACATGCCCAGCTTCGTATTTTTAGTAGAGACAGAGTTTCTTCATGTTGGTCTGGCTGGTCTCGAACTCCCAACCTCAGGTGATCCGCCTGCCTTGGCCTCCCAAAATTCTGGGATTACAGGCATGAGCCACCGCGCCCGGCCTGCTGTATCCTTTTTTAATGAATGCAATATGTGGGCATCACATGAAAGGCAAATACTGTTTCATGAAACTAATTTCAGTTTTATATACACACATGTACAAGGCAGACGTGTATTTTTCCCTCCTGGGAGATGAAGTTTTGCTTTTGTCGTCCAGGCTAGAGTGCAAAGGTATAGATCTCAGCTCACTGCAACCTCTGGCTTCTGGATTCAAGAGATTCTCCTGCCTCAGCCTCCCAAGTAGCTGAGGTATGCACCACCACCACGCCAGGCTAATTTCTGTATTTTTAAGAGGCAGGGTTTCGCCATGTTGGCCAGGCTGATCTCAAACTCCTGACTAGAAGTGATCTACCTGCCTCAGCCTCCAAAGTGCTGGAATTACAGGCATGCGCCACCACGCCCAGCCATCTTTCCAATTTTTAGTCAAAATCCTGATGTTTAAAAACATCTGAGTAGTAAAATCTATCATAATGTCCTACACACATTATCAAAAACAGATAAACAGGATTTAAAAGGTGTTGCATGAAAAGGCATTTGGGGCATAAGTACCACATTTCTCCCCTGCTGGTGAAATGTGCCCTAAAACTATAGTGTACTTCTGTGGCAAAGAAGAAAAATGAACTAGCTGGTTCTGTCTTTCATTCTCTTCCCCCAGGGCTTTTACTAAACCATCTTCAAAAATGCTTCCCTGCTTTACTATGCTTCACTAAAGACAATTACTCAATTTTATCAGTTTTCTGACCATTTTCATGAATGATTGGATAAATATCCTCCAATATATACTGTCTCTTAAAATGATGACCTCACTCACATGTATAACCTTACATACAAACAAAGCACTCGGCAGGTGACGGCAGGCACTATGACTATGCATGCTTACTTCTGTAACAGACCATAAGCCCAGAAAACAGCTGTTAGTATTACGGCATACATTAAAATGTTATGGGGAAAAAATGATTAATTCTTCTAAGGCACTATATACTAAAGAAGTAACGTACATTAAGAGAAAGACATGGCCGGGCATGGCATGGTGGCCCACGCCTGTAATCCCAGTACTTTGGGAGGCCAAGACAGGTGGATTGCTTGAGCCCAGGAATTGGAAACCAGCCTGGATAGTATCACAAAGCCTCATCTCTACAAAGAACACAAAAGTTAGCAGGGTGTGGTGGCATGGGCCTGTGTGTGGTCCCAGGTACCTGGAAGGCAGGAAGATCAATTGATTAAGCCCATGAGGTTGAGGCTACCTGAGCTCTGCTCATTCCACTGACTGCACTGGGTGACAGAACTCAAGACTGTCTCAAAACAAATACGTAAGTTAATTAATTAAAAATAAATAGAATCAAGCGTTTTTTTAAGAGAGGCATATTTGGGGACATTTACAGTCATAAATTAGTGAATTACAGTCCACGGCAGACAAATGTATCTACTGCTCCTCCTTCCCAAGGCCCCATGACAAATAAAGGGAAAATATTTAAATTAAAATGAAGTAACAGGCCAGAGTCCTCGGCTCAGGCCTGTCATCCCAGCACTTTGGGAGGCCAAGGCAGGAGGACCACCTGAGTCCAAGAGTTCGAGACCAGCCTGGGCAACATGGCAAAACCCCGTCTCTACAAAAAAATACAAAACTTAGCCATGAACAGCGGCGTGTAGTACCTTTAGTCGTAGCTACTAGGTAGGCTGCGGTGGAAGGACTGATTGAGCCGGTGAAGCTGGGGCTACAGTGAGCCATGACAAAGCATGCCACCATACTCCAGCCTGCATGACAGAGCAAGGCCCTGTCTCCAAGACAAAATTAAACAACAGCACTGTTGCAAAACAAGTAGATGTCACTGGATGATGATAAATTCTAAAGACCTTTTGGACAGGTTGAAAGCAGAACAGACTGACAGACAAAAACCTACACATAAGACATGAACGTCTTTTCAAGGCCACACTAGAGAAGTTCCAAGTTATATACTAATCACAATTACAAGGAGAAGGAAACAATTATGCGGCTTCATGAGAGCACTGCATTACCCACATTCTGGACAGATTATCCCAGCTTCTGAACCTGCGAACAGAGATGCTGACGGTGGCAGCTCTTGCCTTTAGGATAAAGCTAGAGAATAAATCTCTATAAAAAGCAGGCACTGACTAGGCACAGTGGCAAACACTGTAATTCCAGCACTTTGGGAAGCAGAGATGGGAATACTGATTGAGCCCAGGAGTGTGAGGCCAGCCTGGGCAGCATGGTATGACACCATCTCTACAAAGAGTAAAAAAGGTTAGCTGGTATGGCTGCATACTTCTGTGACCCCAGCTGTTTAGGGGGCCAAGGTGAGAGGCTCACTTGAGCCTGGGAGGTTGAGGCTGCAGGGAGCCACGATCACATCACTGTACTCCAGCCTGGGGGGCAGAGCAAGACCTGTCTGGGAGGGGGAAGAAAGCGGGCATCGTTGCCAGGTAAGGCTTTCTGTGAGAGTAGTCAGGTCTGAGAGAGCAGTACAGCAGAAAGATGAAGGGAACACCAGACCTCTAATGCTGAGACAGAAATAAAAGGGGATGGAAGAAAAAAGGGAGAACAAGGAGAGAACGAGGAGGGGATCTCTCACCGTCTGAGTGAAATATACCAAAGCACTGCTCCTTGCAAGTACTGAAGATACCAGAGTAACCCAAGTGAGCAGGGTACCACTGTACCTGCTGACTCCTCACTCACACCCCCTAGAGGGAGCACTGCTGGTCCACACCTGACCCCGTTTCACATAACCTGTTACCAGAACTACTATTCAAGAGAGAAGCCTCACAAGAAAAGAACTATTTACACATACTGCAACAAAAACATACTTTAACTAACAATACTAACTAAGATGCACCAAAAATTTGCCAAAAGCTGAAACCTAATATAAAAGGTATAGGAGGAATATACAGAAATCAGGAACAGACAAACACACTTTAATTCTCATTAATATCCTCACAAGGACTCAAAAAAACACTGCAAGACTTAAAAAGAAAAAAAAAAATAGGCCACATTAAAAAAAAAAAAAAAGCAATGGCTATTAAAAATTATTAAAGCATTGGCCGGGTGCAAGGGCTCATGCCTGTAATCCTAGCACTTTGGAAGGCTGAGTCAGGCAGATCACCTGAGGTCAGAAGTTCAAGACCAGCCTGGTCAACATGGTGAAACCCGTGTCTACTAAAAGAAACAATACAAAAATTAGCTAGGCGTGCTTGCGTGCACCTGTCGTCCCAGCTGCTCAGGAGGCTGAGGCAAGAGAATCGCTTGAATCCGGGAGGCGGAGGTTGCAGTGAGAAGAGATCACACCACTGCACTCCAGCCTGGGCGACAGAGCGAGGCTCCATCACGGGGGAAAAAAATTATTAAAGCATAAAAAATTCAACTGTGTAATAAACTGGGCATAGCTAAATACAAATTCATTTGCCTAGAATATAAATATTTTCCAGAAAGTAGAGCAAAAATACAAAAATTGAAGTATAAGAAAAAAACAAAAACGTGACAATCTAGAGTCCAACATCCACTTATATAAGACATCGAAAAGTGAAGAACAGAAATGGAGGGGCAAGTTAAACTTTCCAAGAGCTGAAGAACGACTGATTTCCGTTGTCAAACTCAAAACAGTCAGAGTAACACTAAAAACAAATGAAAAATATCTGTAACTGGATTCTTGCCAGTAAAATTTCAGAATGCCAAGAAAGCTTCCAGAACAAAACTAGGATGACCTTAACATCCATCTTCTAACCAGAAATACCAGGTCCCAGAAGCCAGTATAGCACTGTCCCTCAAGTTCTACAAAAAAATTCCTTCGGTCAGCCGGGCGCAGTGGCTCACACCTGTAATCCCAGCACTCTGGGAGGCCAAGGTGGGCAGATCATGAGGTCAGGAGTTGGACACCAGCCTGGCCAATATGGAGCAACACCATCTTTACTGAAAATAAAAAAATTAGCCGGGTGTGGTGGCGTGTGCGTATAGTCCCAGCTACTCGGGAGGCTGAGGCAGAAGAATCACTTGAACCTGGGAGGCGTAGGTTGCAGTGAGCCGAGATCACACCACTGCACTCCAGCCTGGCGACAGAGCGAGACTGCATCTCAAAAAAACGTAACAAAACGTAACAAACCTTGAAACTATATTCCTATAACCCAAACTTCCTCAACATGTGTGCTACCAACGGGTTACCAGGTGAGCAGTCAGAGGCTTTTGCTACAGCACACAAATATGACCATTTTCTATCAATTTCTGACATGAAAAAGTTGACAGCATTGCTGTCAAGTCAGATTTGCCAGAGTCAAAATATAGACATATGACATTCGTGAACTGAAATTTTACTTATATGAAAAAACTGAAAAGGTAGAGCAGCAAAACAAAACAGGAATCGAAGAAAACACAACATGACACGCAAGAAACAGTGGCAGCTGAGTGGGAAGCAGAAGTTAACAAGTGACAAACATTAAACAAAGTATTATGTACTCGTCACTGACAGTGGGAGATTCTCCCTTAACAGCCAAAGTTCAATGACTGTATTATTCCCTTCCTCATAAATATAAGTGAATAGTCATAACAATTAATAATCGTCAATTTTAAAAATCATCCTATAGGAAAAAAGGAGGTTCAAAACTACATAGTTGCAAACTCTAATCCAAGCTTGTCCAACCCACATAAACTTTTTCTAGCTTATCAGCTATCGTTAGTGTATATTATATGTGGCCCAAGACAACTGTTCTCTTCCACTGTGACCCAGGGAAGCCAAACAATTGGGCACCCCTGCCCAATTGTTATCGTAAACAAATGTCCTCTGTGTGGTCTATTAAGTGCCACATTTTTGCATGTTTGTGCTTTTTGTTGGTCATTTCACTATTTAAAATAGCATTTTATCACTGTGCTTAGGGCTATTTAGGGTTGCTAAGTGCAAGATGGCTGCAGAGAAAAATATGTATGGCAAATAAGCTTTGTTCATATGAGTTTTAGTGCTGTTGACTCTAAATGTGAGACTAATGAATCAACAATATATATTAGTAAGGTATCTTTAAACAGAAACACACAAAGTATGGACCAGTTGACAAAAATGTTATGACCAAGACTTACAGGAACCTAACCCTAGGAGAAATGGCTCATTATTTGCTAATTCAGTGTTCAAGGCAACTTTAAAGAACATAACCACAGTGAACAATGAAAATAAACTATCTACAAGTCAAAAAAAAAAAAGAAATATTATAGGCAAAAGATATTAATTTATGTCAACTATTTTAAATTTAATGTGATTTTCAAACTTGTGAAGGCCAGAAGTTTTTTACAGTACATGAAGTAATGATGCGGCAGGGGATATTTATTCCTAAATTTAAAAATAATTATCAGCTAACCTTTGCAATTAAACTTTTTGTTATGTGTGAAAAGCACTTAGCTCAGTGTCTACACACAGCGAAAATTCAGTAAAATATCGGATAATATCATTTATCTCATTAAATCAAGGTAATGGGAATCAGAATGTTATCCAATTGTTTAGGTTTCAATTCGGTAAGGGTACAGTTAATTATATAAGATGGGTCTCCAGCAGTTCATTCAGGCTATAACAAAATTGAATTATCAACTGTGGTCGTCTGCAATGAAGTGACTAATGAAAACAAGGCTTTGGGGACCAAATGAGACTCTGGTAGAAAACTATGAAGGGCATGCCACAGATACAGGAGGACAGTAGAGTGGGGATGACCACTTCTAAAAGTGTTGAAGTTAAAAAAAAAAAGTGACATATTCAGGCCAGGGTGGTGGCTCACACCTGTAATCTCAGCACTTTGGGAGGCTGAGGCGGACAGATCACCTGAGGTCGGGAGTTCAAAACGACCCTTACCAACATGGAGAAATCCTGTCTCTACCAAAAATACAAAATTAAACGAGCCTTACCAACATGGAGAAATCCTGTCTCTACTAAAAATACAAAATTAGCCAGGAGTGGTGGTGCATGCCTGTAATCCCAGCTACTCAGGAGGCTGAGGCAGAAGAATGGCTTGAACCCGGGAGGCGGAGGTTGCAATGAGCCAAGAGCACGCCACCGCACTCTAGCCTGGACAACAAGAGCAAAATTCACCTCAGGAAAAAAAAAAGAAAGTGACGTATTCACAGCATAAATTTTTGACTCATGGCACTGACAAACAAGGAGGCAGTTACAACATTAAAAAAGTGTCTTCCATTCTTTAAAGCAAAGGTTAGAAAACGTTTTTCTGTAAAGGGCCGGACAGCAATTTTTCCAAGGCCAAAGGTCTTGGATGCAACTATTCAACTGTGTAGTTGTGAAGTGAAAGTAGCCATACCTATACATCATCAATGTGGCTATATTCCAATAAAACTTTATATATGAAAATTTGAATTTCATGTAATTTTAATTTGTCACAAAATAGTATTATTCTTTTGACCTTTTTTATTCAATTATTTTAAATTGTGGAAAATATTTTTAACTTGTGGATCACAAAAAAACAGGTTGGCCACATATGGCCTGAAGACTGCAGTTGGCCAACCCCTGCTCTAAAGCTTTACAGCCAAAACTCAAATGCACAGTCTGATTTTGTTGACTGTTTAATTATAACTTCAAGTGGAACCAGGCAAGCTTAAAGAACAGGAACCTAGTGGTTATCAAGCTGGTTTGTCTGCAGGAACCTTGGAAAGTCCCTAAAACCGTAACATAAAGACGTTCCATGATAATCCTATGTGATCTACAGCAGAGGTATGAAAACTACAACCTGAGGCAAATCTGACGCACTGTGTTTTAGTCAATAAAGTTTTAATGGAACAGAAGAGCTCACTTATGTACTATCTACCGCTGTTTTATCACTACAATGGCGGCATTGCATTGTTTTTTTTTTTTCAGGGACTGTGTATCTGGACCCCTATAGAAAAAGTTGGCCGACTCCTAATCAGGGTAAACAAGTATGTATGGAATACAGAGACCTGACAAGAGCCACCAAGATAACAGCCTCTCCAAGTTCACAGAACCTCCAGAATGAAGGCAGTAAGGCAAGGTACCCTTTAGACAAAGCTCTACAATTACATCCCAAGTACTGTGATTCCCCTCCTGGCTTTCCACAAAGATCAACAGCCACTTATTAAGGTAACCATGCACCTGATAAGTGAAACACCCAGACCTTTCTGGGACTATAAAACCTAACTGTTAAATCTCCAAAGACCTAGATGGCAAGAATGTGACACATTTGTCAGAAAGAGGGATTACAGTGGTCAAATAACAAAATTTTTGGCCAAAAGTCCTTTTATCAACGAGTAGATCAATCCTCCCAATTTATTGGTTATCTTCTCCAGATGTTGAACATATAGTTGCAAAGGGTAATTTTAGTTTTCCAACTGACAAAATTCCCATATTGATTTCATGACAGGTGGAGTTGCAGAGTAGTTTTTTTAACCAAGAAAAATCTAATGGAGACTCCAGGAGCTCAACCTCCAAACAAAAATAATTTGCATTCCTGAAAGAATTGTCAAAGAACTGAAAGATGCAAGGATTGCAATTCCTAGCAGATATCTACTTAATACAACTGTCTGGCTAATATAGAAAACAAATATTTTTAGAGTATGACTGTGTTTTAATCTTAATGACTACAAGGCACAGCTGGTATTCAAATGTGATCTGCTTAGTTCAGTAGCTGGTAAGCAGCTATCAATCACTCTGGCAAAGGTTTCTCTATCTCTACAAACAAAATTTCAGAAGCAATTTGCTTTCATTTAGCTTCTATAGCAGTACATATTCACTATATTGCCTCAGGTCAAGCCAGTTTTCTGGCCTTCCTATGCTTTTTTTTTTTTTGGAGATAGAGTTTTGCTCTTGTTGCCCAGGCTGGAGTGCAGTGGCGTGATCTCATTTCACTGCAACCTCTGCCTCCAAGTGATTCTCCTGCCTCAGGCTCCCAAGTAGCTGGGACTACAGGTGTCCGCAACCACACCCGGCTAATTTTTCCTGTTTCTTGTAGAGATGGGGTTTCACCATGTTAGCCAGGCTGGTCTCAAACTCCTGACCTTAGGTGATCCTCCAGCCTCGACCTCTCAAAGTGCTAGAACTACAGGTGTGAGCCACCACGCCCAGCCCTCATATGATCTTAATCATTTCACCACATCACTGGATATCACCACGGTCTGCTACACTGATAACATCAGGCCGAAAGGGCCTAGTGAGGAGGAGGAGGCAGCAGTAATCTAGATGCCTTATTAAGACGTGCGCCAAGGAACAGAAAGACCAAGGACAAACAGCATTCTGAGGCCACAAACGAGGTTCTAGGGGCAAGTAAATTGTAGCACGAAAGGATACCCACTCCAAAGTGAAAGACATGTCCAGCGCAGTGGCTCTCGCCTGGAATTCCAGCACTTTTCGAGGCCTAACCAGGAGAATTACTTCAGCCCAGGAGTTCAGGACCAGCCTGAACAACATGGTAAGAGCATGTCTCTACAAAACACACAAAAACTAGCCAGGCATGGTGGCACATATCTGTAATCCCAGCTACTCAGGAGGCTGAGAGGGAGGACTGCTAGAGCCCCAGATGTCGAAGCTACAATGAGCCATGGCTGTGCCACCAGTGTACTCCAACCTGGGTGACAAAGTGAGACTATCTCACACACAAAAAAAAAAGACAAAGTGAAAGACGGTCACTATACCTTTATGTCCTACAACTAAGAAAGAAGCAAAAAGCTTGCTGGAACTTTCTGGAAACTGGAAAGAACACATACCAGTTTGTGTGTGCTGCTCTGTTCTATTCACTGAGTGATGTAATATCCTATAAACTAGGGCCCAGAGGAAGAGAAAATTCTCCAGCCATTCCAGGTTACAATACAGTACAACTAGCTCTATCACTTGACCGTAATTACTCTAAAACTGGAATCGCGCTCCAAGTGTCAAAAGGTCAGGGCTGTAAGAAGCCACTGGCAAACCTCTCCAGAAGAATCACAGCAGAGACTCCTAGGATAAAGCCAGGCCTTTGTTAAACCAAGTCTGAAAAAAGTTCTTGTACTTTTTGAAGTACTGGTAGAAAATAAAGGTCTAGCCACAGGTGACTAGGAAAGCTGAGCAGCACATCAGGAATTATCATCATCTGATCCACCAAGTTAAAGTGACAGAAGCAACCTGAATATGGTTTGGCTGTGTCCCCACCCAAATCTCATCTCGAAGTGCAATCCTCAATGTCGGAGGAAGGGCCTGGAGGGAGGTGACTAGATCGTGGGGACAGACTTCCCCTTGCTGTTCTCAAGATCTGGTTTGTTTCAGGGTGCAGCACCTCCTCCTTCGCTCACTCTGTCCTGCTGACCACGTGAAAATCCTGCCTGCTTCCCCTTCGCTTTCTGCTATGATTCTAAGTTTCCTGAGGCCTCCCCAGAAGCAGAAACCCGTAAAGTCTGCAGAACCATGAGCCGATTAAGTCTCTTTTCTTTCTAAATTACCCAGATTTAGGTATGTTTTTATGACAATGTGAGAAGGGACTAATACACCACCCCCCCGCGTCATCATGCATTAATGTTATATACAAGACAGTAATCAGGCTGGTTGTGAAGCAGGAGCAGAGAGCTCACATTCTCAGTGTACCTATTCCTGATGCAATGCTATTTCTTCCTCAAACAAGGCCTATAACTACACAGGGGGTCCTCTATTTGCTAACTGAGAGAAAAACAAATATGAGCCTGGATTACAGATAACTCTGCACTACACGCTGGTACCATCCAGAAACTGATTCCTTCAACCACATTGTCCTATCTGGAGTAGCTCTTAAGAAAAGTTAGGCTGTGAGCCAGGAAAGCAACTCACACCTGTAATCCCAGCACTTTGGGAGGTCAAGGTGGGTGATCACTTGAGGCCAAGAGTTCAAGACCAGCCTGGCAAACATGGCAAAACCCCAACTCCACCAAAAATGCAAAGAATAAGCTGGGCATGATGGTACGTGCCTGTAGTCCCAGCTCCAGCTGCTCAGGAGGCTGAGCCAGGAGAATCACTTCAACCCAGGAAGCAAAGATTGCAGTGAGCCGAGATCACTCTAGCCTGGGTGACAGACCAAGACTCCATCTCAAAAAATAAAAAAAAAATTAAAAAAAGGAAAAAACTCAACAAGTTGATAGTTTCTTAAAAGTTTACTGCAACATGAAATCTTTAACCCTATCAATGCACTTTTCATAATGTTACATTAAAATCCATCAGTTTTGCAATGCTGAATGGATCTTTTACCTATGCATGATTTTGAAGGGCATGCGTCAATTAGAAAACATTGTTCCACTGAATTGGTCAAATGTCCCAAATATAATCATCATGCAGCATCAAAAATTTAAAAATTATATTCACCTCTGGCCAGGCACAGTGGCTCATGCCTGTAATCCTAGCATTTTGGGAGGCCGAGGCAGGCAGATCACGAGGTTAGGAGTTTGAGACCAGCATAGCCAACATAGTGAAACCCCGTCTCTACTAAAAATACAAAACTTAGCCGGGCATGGTGGCGTGTGCCTGCCCTAGTCCCAGCTACTCTGGAGGCTAAGGCAAGAGAATCGGTTGAACCCAAGAGGCGGAGGTTGTCGTGAGCCAACATTGCACCACTGCACTTGAGCCTGGGCAACAGAGCAAGACTCCGTCACACACACACACACACACACACACACACACACACACACACACACACAAAATATATATATATATATATATATATATATTCATACTACTGAAACCAAGGATCATCAGAAAAAGCCTATATAAAAGGAAGCTGTCAACCTCACAGTATCTAATAATTTTCCAAAACCCTAACTTCCATGTGAAATCTCAGATTTTATCACTGGCAACAAATACTGTCAGTTGTTTTCCTTAAAGGCTCACTTTGAGAAAATCTCTCTCATGCTCATGTCAGAATAACCATAGTGAGTCGCTGTTTCAAGTGAAAATTTAAAAAGGCGGGTTCTGCTCATAACTCAAATAATTGCCCAAGTGTTTTCCCTTTGAAACCATCATACTTTTGCATTCATAAGTATTTTATGAACATTTTCCATTTCATCACAAACACCATCAAAAAGATTCAGACTCAGATCATGATTTTTTTAGATTAATACTCTTCACTGCTTCATCAAGAACGTTCTTAAGACTTTTTTTTCCCCAAGAGATGTAGCCTTATTCTAACACCCAGGCTAAAGAGCAATGGCGTGATTTTGGTTCAATGCAGCCTCAACCTCCTGGGCTCAAGAGATCACCCCACCTCAGCCTCCTAAGTAGCTGGGACTACCGGCACATGCCACCATGCCCAGCTAATATTTTGGGGTTTTTTTAATTATTTAATAGAGATGAGGTCTCCCTATGTTGCCCAGGCTAGTCTCAAACTCCTGTGCTCAAGCAATTCTCTGGCCTCAGCCTCTCAAAGTTCTGGGACTACAGGCACACACCACCATGCTCAGCTTATTTTTTGCATTTTTGGTGGAGATGGGGTTTTGCCAAATAAAACTTTACTATAAATATGTGGTGACAGTGGTGCAGAATACAGTTTGAAGAAACTACACTGATTTTTCCTAACCAGTAAGTTTTCCAAAACATCACTTTTAAGCCACAGTGCAAATGTCAACACAGTGACAGAAAGTACTAATGATTATTAAATTATGTTTAACTCTTAAAGGGTCTTGGGTTCAACAGACAGTGCAAAATATATTTCTCATTTTTGTTGTTGGCTACAGGCATCTTCTTCATTCTGGAATGTGGCAAAGGAAATAGCCTTTATCTGGCACCTATTTTCTTGGGGCAGAGGAAAACAAGCAAAAGTCATTCATGCAATGGTTCCTAATAAGGCTTCTGCTTAGACAAGACAAATAATCACTCCTACTCATCATCCAGTGGCCAAAGCAAGTCCATGGCCAAGCTTGATGTCCACAGGAACAAGGAAGTACTTCTCCACAGGTAAGAGGTACTGTAGGTAGAAGCCAGTAAAGAAGAGAAGCAACTGTTTGTGAATAATGTGGTCTACCATAAGCAATAATTAACTCTCACCTCCACACCAAACAGTACCGTATTTCACAGGGAACACAGAGCTACCTGGTAGCAAGATGATAACACTCAGAATCTTTCCACCGTTAAGTAAAAAACTTATCTCTGTGAAACAGACACTTGGCTTTTGACAACAACCTTATTCTGGCTACCTTGGAAACAAGTCCATTATTTCTAACTTTTTTTATTCTGAATGAAGATTAAGTTTTAGGATCTAAATAACCAACTCACCAATTTAGAACACAAACCTTTGATAAATTGTAGATTTTTTAGATGACAGCTAGTTAAGGATGTTGGAAGTTTAAGCAAAAAAGGAGACATATATGCTGAAAGGGGACAGATAAGTATTTACTGCTAAGGATATCTATCAAAAGTTTGAAAAGACTTCTTAATTTGTTGATATTTCCACATTCTGAAATCTACTATCTAAAGTAGAAATCAGAATTTAAAATTCCCAGTTCCCCTTATGGCTGAAGACATGTCATATTCTTCAAGCTCAAAAACAAACCTCTACGAGACTTTGATTTAGAAGTAAGCTTCCATTTCTTGCTCAGTCCCAAGGTGGCGGACATATTGGCCTTTTAATAATGGCAACAGCCAATGCTAGTCATTTCCCAGTGATTGCAATGTGGAGTACCTTTCAGTGGAACACCACCAGCCATCAGCAGTAGCATCTGCAAACTGAGTGCTTAGTATTTAGTGCTCGGTATCCCTGGCTTTCTCAAATCTAGTTCTGCAGTATGGTTTTGGGCAACGTTCCCAGAAGCTTGGACTTAAATCTGTATCTCTAGCACTCCCCAATGACTCTGTGAACTACCTAATATCTTTTAATCATATTTAAATATTCCCTACTCTGACTACAATAGCCAGCATAAGTTCTGTTGCTTATAATGAAGAAGGTATTTTATAATACTTATTCTCATTTTATGTATAAGAAAACTGGGAAAAAAAATAAAATAAAGAAAAGAAAACTGGGGTTTAAAATGGCTAACTTACTAAGAGGCTACTTAGATTTCAAAGCGTTTCTTACTAATTTTGTATTATACTAATTCTACAATTAATGACTTAAACAGTACAAGGCAACTGAAACAAAATTCACCATTGCTCTGAAACAGGAGTTGACAAATGATAGCCGTGGTCCAAATCCAATCTGCTTTCATATGGCCCACAAGCTAATTATAATTTTTACATTTTTAAATGGTTGCGGGGGGCACAACAGGACTGTGAAAATCATACAAACTTCAATGTATCATAAATAACATTTTACTGGAACACAGCTGTGCCTATTCATTTATGTACTATCCGTGACTGCTTCACGACAGCAGACTTCAGTGGCTGCCTCAAGTATTCACTAACCCTTAACCTTTTAGAGAAACAGTGTGCTGACCTGTGCTCTAAAATTATTCTAATAACTAAGGAAATGTCAATTTAAATAAATCTCTGGGTATTTATATATCATCCCAGATTGCCTACTTTGAGAACATGACATATGTAGCATACTACAGAATTTACCCAATAATTAAACCACGAAGTCAATTTTTTTCTCTTATCTGATTCCAAAGAGTATCAAACTAAAATTTAGTGTCAAAAAGGGTTGTTTTCAGAACAAACAAGATGTTATCAACCAAGAGCCAAAATACACCCTCCTAATTACCTGTCTTCCCCAGAAATTGAAAAGCCCAGTAGTAAGGAAGATTTTTTTTTTTTAATTAACTAACTGGCCTTGAGTTCCTAAAGAGACATATGGAATGGTATTCAAGAATACAACAGAGGAGCAAACAGTGTGGTGTCAAAGACGTTGATATTTTAGCAGAGCACAGAGTTCTCAATTCCTTAAAACTAAGCAAAATAAGCCATACGACAGGAATGGGCCACTGCTGTGAAATGCTCAGAGCAGGAGGGATGCCTTCATGCATGCCGAAATCCAGAGACCAAAAGTTAGTAGGTCACTAAAACTGGAAACTGACCAGTATCCAATCCTTTCCTCCTCTTTCAGCAACTACAGATTGAGTTACCTAAGGAAACAAAACAAAAAATCATGTCTCTTGGAAGTACTAGATTCAGGTACTGTTTCTCCATGTCATATAGTTTAATGTTGCAGGATTTTTCTTCCCATTTCTTGGTAGCATTCCCAAGCTCTACCTGACTATCCTCAACTCCCAAAATGACCTTCTGTATGGAAAAATATACCCCGTATAGGCTTCTGTTTAGGTGCCATGCAGCAGAGAAGGCTCTAACAGAAAGTAATTATCTAAGGACGCTGACAAAATTCCAGTCAAAGCAAGCTGGGAAGGTAACAGAGTGAGGTATTAATAAAGAGAAACAGTCATAAAGTTTTTTACTTTACCTTCGTCTAAAAATTAAGACACAAACTGGAACAACGTGTGAGAATCTGAGATCAGATCTCACTACATTGGAAGGTGAGTTGTTCACAACATAAAACACTTTCTTGCAAATAAAGTTATAATTATATGTAATATGCTTGTTTCTGAGGTAGCTCAGAAAAGCTAGTAATAATAAAACAAACAAAAACCCATAGAATCACAGAATCAGAAGACACTTTACACACGCTGTTTAACTCCTTTATTCACCACTGTGGTGAAGGGAAAGTTGAGTCACTTGTGAAGGGGCACAGTGGTATATAAAAGCAAAGCCAGGAAGAAAGCCAAATCTATGACTCTCAAAGCCACATGTTTTTCACATTGAACCACCTCTACTTATGAAACTTTTTTCAAGTATTTATGTTTCAGTATAGCTGAACGTTACCAGTGTGTATCAAAAACAGTACTAAATAGCACGAGCAACAGTGGCATCTGATTTTGTTAGCTGGCGATGGTTTACACCGGGGTCCCCAGCCCCCGGCTGCGGGTACCAGCCCATGGCAGTGAGGCCAGCATCACCACCTGAGCTCTACCTCCCGTCACATCAGCTGCAGCATTCGATGATCACAGGAGAACTGCGCACTTGTGAGGCCGTGTGCTCCTTAGGAGAATCTAACTAATGCCTGAGGAAACCACCCCCTACCCGCTGTCCAGGGAAAAACTGTCTTTCACAAAACTGGTCCCTAGTGCCAAAAGAGTTGGGGACCACTGGTTTACACAGTAAAATGGCAAACAGGCTGAACATGAAACCTGCTGTACTCTAGAATGCCTGAGGTATAGACTGTCTCAGCCACTGTGAAATCTCAGAGTAATTTTTTCAACACTCAAGGATAAAAAGAACTTTCCCATTAGAAACTGTACTCCTTTGTCCTAAATACTGCTACTAAATACAATTTGTTCCAAGTTGACTCAAAAGGGTAACAGTGTGGATGAATCTGGTAAGTAAAATAGGATTATAGCAAACGAAAAGTTTAGGTTACTCACTTGGCCCGGCTATGTTGAAAACTTCTTCCAAAGAGTCTCCCAGCTGTCACCCTTCTTTCCGAGTCCACAGAAGCTTTTAAGTTGCTACATTCACTTTAGATTTTTCATTTTACTTTTCACTCCCAGATCTCGGTTTCCAGAGAGAGCCACATACTTAACTAATTGAAGCCCCACCCCCCCAACCTCCTTTTTTTTTTTTTTTTTAAACAGAATCACTGGTCACCCAGCCTGGAGTGCAATGGCACAATCTCAGCTCACTGCAACGTCCAACTCCTACGTTCAAGCAATTCTCCTGCCTCAGCCTCCCAAGTAGCTGTGATTACAGGCGCCCATCACCAGGCCCAGCTAATTTTCGTATATTTCGTAGAGACGGGTTTCCCCACGTTGACCAGGCTGGCCTCAAACTCCTGACCTAGTGATGCAGCAGCCTCGGCCTCCAAAGTGCTGGGATCACAGGCGCCCACCACCACACCCAGCTATTTTTTTTGTAGTTTTAGTAGAGACGGTGTTTCACTATGTTGGCCAGCCTGGTCTCCTGATCTTAGGTGATCCACCCGCCTCGGCCTCCAGAATGCTGGGATTACATGCATGAGCCACCGCACTCAGCAGATTCCTGGAATTTGATTGTTTAGCCTGAAATTTATGTTTATCAGGTTGCATTTCTTAGCTTCTTGTTTGTTTTAAGATGGAGTTTTACTCTATCGGCCAGGCTGGAGGGCAGTGGCGTGATCTCAGCTCACCACAACCTCCGCCTCCCGGGTTCAAGCGATTCTCCTGCCTCAGCCTCCCAAGAAGCTGGGACTACAGGCATAAGCCACCTCACCCAGCTGACAGAACTTTTTAAAAAGTTAAGAGATTAACATCCTTCTCTCTGTAAATAATAAAACTAAAAATTAGCAACATAGACGCTATGAACAAAACTTGACAAATTGGACTCATATTTACAGAAACCATCCAATGAAAACAATACAAAATCTTTAAGTGCAAATGAAACACTAACAAAAGAGATCACACGCAGAGCACAAAACAGATGCAAATCTAAAATATTTAAATCACAGAACATGTTCTCTGGCTGTAAAGAAAAGTCGCATACAAAGTCACCAAATATTTGAAATTAGAGAAACATACTCCTAAAATAAACAAAGGCTGAAGGAAGAAATCAAATCTATTAATTTGTAGTTGTATAAGTTACAAGTCTGACACAGGTCTCACTGGCCTGAAATGCAGGTGTGAACAGGTGTAACCCTTCCTCTCTGGGCCAGGCACAGTGCCTCACACCTGTAATCTCAACACTTGGGAGGCTGAGGCAAGAGAACTGCTTGAGCCCATGAGGTCAAAGCTGCAGTGAGCTGTGACTGTGCCACTGCACTCCAGCCTGAGCAACAGAGTGAGCTCCTATCTCAAGAAACAAAAAAAGAGAACATTCCTCTCTGGAGGCTCCTAAGAGACTCGTCCCTTTTGACCTTTCTAGACTCTAGAGGAGCCAGGATTCCCTTGGCTCAGGGTCTTGTCCTCCATCTTCCAAGTCATCAAATGTGTTTCTTTGACCATCTTTCAGTAGTCATTAGTCCTATCCCCCTCTCACCACAGATTTTAAGGATATGTATGATTAGATTAGACCTGCTGGCATGATTCATTATATGGTACTATAAAATTCTGAACTTAATACAAGGAAATAGCATATTTATTCAATTCAGAGCACTCTTGGTTATAGGTGACCTTGTTTGTTTAAATGAGGACTGCCCTGCCATTACTCTCTGCATCAAGGCTCTTAACTTAATCACATGTGTGAAATCCCTTTTTGCCGTGGAAGGCTAACTATCCACAGGTTCCAGGAATTAGAGTATGGATGTCTTAAAAGGACTTTTATTCTCCCTACCACAAAATGGAATGAAATGCCATTCATATGAAATTTCTGAAGAAGCAAAACTAATCTGTAGTGTTATGTTGCAAAGCAAATCAGTGGTTTCCTGGGATGGGGGTGGAAAAGGGGACTAACTGCAATTGGGAACAAGAGAACTTTTCCAGTTTAAAACATCCGGCCAAGCACGGTGGCTCACGCCTGTGATCCCAGCACTTTGAGAGGCCAAGGCAGGCGGATCACGAGGTCAGGAGTTCAAGACCAGCCTGGCCAACAGGGTAAAACCCTGTCTCTACTAAAAATACAAAAGTTAGCTAGGCATGATGGCACCTGCCTGTAATCCCAGCTACTCGGGAGGCTCAGGCAGGAGAGCTGCTTGAACCGGGACCCGGGAGGCAGGGATGCAGTGAGCTGAGATCACACCACTGCACTCCAGCCTGGGCTACAGAGAGATTCTGTCTCCCCCCCCACCCCCGCAAAAAAAAAAAATCCAGAGATGTTATGAAAAAAGAACATTAGATAAAGAAAAAAAAATCTTTGTCTTCAATTGTAGTTGTCTTCAATTGCACAGATATGTACGTTTGTATATTATTCAAATACACTTCAAATGAATGCATGTTATACGTAAAGTATAGCTCAATGAAGTTTAAAGATCATAAATACTATTCTTGCAAGTATTTTATTTCAGTTGTTTCCCCTTCACCCCCAAGGCTAACAGATTTGCTCATAACCTCACAGTTTTCCAATCTACCTATCTCAT
Source organism: Plecturocebus donacophilus (assembly GCA_004027715.1). Taxonomy (NCBI): domain Eukaryota; kingdom Metazoa; phylum Chordata; class Mammalia; order Primates; family Pitheciidae; genus Plecturocebus; species Plecturocebus donacophilus. The sequence continues at coordinate 89,517 of PVKP010002339.1, forward strand.
ATATCTTAAGGTCTCACCATGGCAGTTTTCAACAAAACAATCTATACGAATAGAAAAATAAAAAACATTTACCACCAAAGAACTGAGTAGTTTTTATGACATTTCTTAAATAATCTGCTGCAAATTTCATTGTAAATATGGAATTATTATTTATTTTGAGACGGAGTCTTGCTCCGTCACCCAGGCTGGAGTGCAGTGGCATGATCTCGGCTCACTGCAACCTCTGCCTTCTGGGTTCAAGCCATTCTCCTGCCTCAGCCTCCCTAGTAGCTGGGATTACAGGGGTGCACCATCACGCCTACCTAATTTTTGTATTTTTAGTAGAGACGGGGTCTCACCGTGTTGGCCAGGCTGGTCTTCAACTCCTGACCTCGTGATCTGCCCCTCCTCGACCTCCCAAAGTGCTGGGATTACAGGCGTGAGCCACTGCACCTGGCCAATATAGGAATTTAAAACAAGGCTACAACTGACAGAGGAGCCAATCATCCCTATGGTATATTCCTAGGTTTCATATTACATATTAGACCCTGAAAATCCCGTTGCTATGGTGTTGCTCCCAGGAGTCAATTCAGAAGCAACAACCAGGAGGAGCTAAGAAGCTGACAGCCCTGCATACAGATATGATGAGAAAATCATCTGTGGTGCTTCAGGGACTCTGGCTGAACACCACATTAAAGAAAATCAGACAACTACTAACAGCCCTGAGGTTATATAAACTCAAGAAATCAACCTACCCTCCCCCACACCTCAAGTAATACTAAAGAGATATCATTCTTCCACAAACGATATAAATCAAGACCGGAAACATCCATCCTAGGGGGCACATTAAACTACTAAAGCCACTAAATAAACATATTTTCCCACCTCAAAAGCTAAGCTGTAATACAACATGATCTCTAAAATGATTAGCACTCAAAAAGCCTCAATGTAGAAATACCCTATTTAAAGTTTTAATTCTCCTAAAATGTAAGAAGAACAAGAATTTTTTTATTTTTAATTTCTGTAGTGGCAAAGATGGTTTTTACTTATGTGACACTGAGTTGGATTTTCTCAATGGGGGGAAAAAAGGAGAAATCGGTTTCTACCATAGGTTTAAAAGGCTGAGGCTGATTCTCCTGCTGCTGAAGAGAGTAAATAGCTCACTTCCAAAACTGAATGAAGTAGCTCCTTGAAATTATATCAATTCTCTAATGCTAAAAAGATTACCTTAAAAATGGTAAGTAAATTACCACTTATAGCACAATTGTAGTACACATTTTATAAAATAAGGGCCCTCTATTTTAAAATAAAGCATATTCAATGATGTTGTGAGAAATTTATGATTTAAAAGAAATACTATATAAAAGTCAATAGATATAATTTATACACATATAAATGACAAGCTTTATCAAAATAACTTGAAAAACCAAGACAAAAAATTCTCATCACATTTTCAGCAGCATGAGTTTTTATATCCATTCTCTCTTCTTTCTTAAAATAAGCACTAAATTTACAGCACCCCTTTGAAGCACTAAAGATATGTCAGTCGGCAACAATCAGGTGGGAACAGAAAAAAAAGTCATCCAAGTAAATGACTATAATCAGTGTTAAGTGTTATGAAGTACTAACTCCTACAAGACCAAGAAAGTCCTCTCTAAGCAAGTAATGTCCCTGCTACCACCTGCTGCACAGGGCTTACCAAAGATGATGGCCACGACTTCCAAGTGAAGCGATGACGGCCCCTGAGTTTCAGGACAATAGTTTTGCTTCCTCATAAGGATGCTACATTTTGTTTTTTGAAAGGATGTCTGTTTAAAACTTTTTAAAGCTTTATTAGTAGATCAATGTCGCTGATACCACATTAATGCATTCAACCTCATCATAGTTTAATTTAGCTTAATATAAAGTAGCAGTTAAGAGCAAGACTAGAGCCGGGCATGGTGGCTCACGCCTATAATCCCAGCACTTTGGGAGGCTGAAGCGGGTGGATCACAAGGTCAGGAGTTCAATACCAGCCTGACCAACATGGTGAAACCCCGTCTCTACTAAAAATACAAAATTTAGCTGGGCATGGTGGCGCATGACTGTAATCCTAGCTACTCGGGAGGCTGAGAAAGGAGAATTGCTTGAACCTGGGATGTGGAGGTTGGTAAGCCAAGATTGTGCCACTGCACTCCAGCCTGCATGATGGGAGCAAGACTCCACGTCAAAGAGAAAAAAAAAGGCAGTAATTATAAAATGACTCTCAGCAGCAGATTGATTCCCCCAAGCAGCATTGACGAGCTGCATGAATGTTTAGAAGGTAGTAAATAATTAAGCCACATACATGGTAGGGTTTTTTTTTTTCCTTCCCTGAGCAAAGTTTTATACACACACAAACAGAATAACGAATGTATGCACATTATACCCATGCACCAAGTAACAACAGTTCAGTCAACAGACCACATACTCAATAGTAGTCCCCTAAGATTATAAAACCGTATTCTTACTGTACCTCTTCTACGTTTAGATACACGATTACTTACCACTGTGTTACAATTGCCTCCAGTATTCAGAACAGTAACATGCTGTACAGATTTGCGCCCTAAGAGCAATAGATTATCCCATATAGCATAGGTGTGTCATGTACTATAGCATTTGGGTTTGTGCAACACATTCTATAATGTTCAAGCAACGACAACTTCTCAGAGAGTATCCCAGTCATGAAGTGACACATGAATGTCACACACATACACCCCTATACACCTTCAAACACACAAACTACAGTTACTAAGTAGGACAAATATTATGATTTCCTTAAGCCAGGGAAGTAATTCTTCAAACGGATCAATATGGAAAAATGCATTACTTTGACTTCACACTGTATTAATTATAAGACACACAATCTGAAATCAGAATTCATCTTAAAATTAGTGTTGGCCAACTAGTATCATGTCATATTTGGAATTGCTTGTAAATATGCAACCAGCATCAACATTTGCAGAACAGAGATTAGAAACTTCGGAGGAAAACTCTGAAACAATCAATAGTGGGCTCATCTTTTAACCTCTAAACACCAGTTAACTAATAATGGGAAGAGGTACAGAAGCTAAAGAATCAGGACAGTCTACCAAAATTCCTAAAACTACAGTAAAAAATACAGGCTGGTTCCACAATTTACAAAATTGGCTCAAGAGCACAGCACCAATGGCTCTCAGTTTTTTTCTGAATCCTTTTAAGAAATGCACACCTCCGCCTCCAGCACTCTTCACGACACAGAAGTCAATGAAGAAACACACTCTTAAGGCAAAGTAATTCAGGGGAGTTCTAAAAGTGAAAAATGTGGGAGGATACTTTAACCAATTTATTTCATTTTCCCTCTCATAGATGTAGAAGAGTAGAATATAAGCAGAAAAAGTATGTCTAAAAGCATAAGATAAATATTCTAAATTTGTTTTTGAGATGGAGTCTCACCGTCACCCAGGCTGAAGTGCAGGGGTGCGATTTTGGCTCACTTCAACCTCCACCTTCTGGGTTCCAGCGATTCTCATGCCTCAGTCTCCCAAGCAGCTGGGACTGCAGGCATGCACCACCACACTCGGCTAATTTTTCTATTATTAGTAGAGATGGGGTTTCACCATGTTGGCCAGGCTGGTCTTGAACTCCTGGCCTCAAGTGATCTGCCTGCCTCAGCCTTCCAAATGCTGGGATTACAGGCATGAGCCACCGCACTCAGCTTAGTATCAGTTTAATCAAGATTTTTCCTGTTTTATGCAGGTACACAAAACAAAACATCGTATGTTTGACGGCACACTAGATTAAAATATTGTGACTGCAAAATGAAGAACGCCTTTCAAAAAGTATACTACCAGAATCATAGACAATTTTAGGTTGGGAACAGTGGCTCTCGCTTGTAATCCCAGCACTTTGGGAGGCCAAGGCAGGCAAATCACCTGAGGTCAGGAGGTCAAGACCAGCCTGGCCAACATGGTGAAACCTCATCTTACAAAAAAAAAAAAATACAAAAATTAGCCAAGCACAACGGTGGATGCCTGTAATCCCAGCTACTGGGGAGGCCGAGGCAGCAGGATTCACTTGAACCTGGGAGGCAGAGGTTGCAGTGAGTCGAGATCATGCCAGTGCAGTCCAGCCTGGCAACAGAGTGAGACTGTCTCAAAGAAAAAAAATTATTCTAAGACCCATCACTCAGTTAAGAATCATGTATCAACAATAAGCATATGCAAAGATTCTCAACATCATTTGTCATAGGAAATTCAAATTATAACCCCCATGAGATACCACACATTCCCATCCAAATAGCTGAAACTAAAAAAGAACAAATATTAGTTGTTGGCAAAGATATAGAGCAACTAGAAATCACAAACATTGCTAGTGCAAGTGCAGACTAGTACAACTACTGTGAGGAATGATTACAGCAATTTCTAAAGTTAAACATGTATCTACATCCTATTATCAATTCCATTTCTAATACACCAAAAAGATGTTAAGTACTTTAGAATATTCACAGAGATTAATTCAGAATAGCACAATGTTGAAAAATACACATCTGTCCAAAGAGTAAAATACATAGTAATAGTATTACATTCGTGCGTGTGTATCAATGAAAAAGAAACTGCTGCTTGATACAATAAATGATGAAGCACAGATTTACATGACTAGTCTCTAGTGAACTCAGGTCAATATGGTGGTGATCTTTGGTGGGCACGACACTGACCGGGAGAAAGTACAAGGGTGCCTGCAGGAAGGCATGGCATGTTCCATATCTCCATCATGTTCGTAGTTACACGGGTGTATAATATGTTTTAATTTTAAAAGACCATAGGCGCAACTAACTTATGGTAATAGAAATTTGAAAACTGAGTGCCTAAGATGGAGAGAATGGAAAACTGGATGCAAATGGGGCCTGAGGAAATTTTCTGAGTGATGGAAATGTTCTAAATCTTGAGTGGGGTAGGTTACATGGTCAGATAAAGCAGTTAAAACTCAACAAAACAGTACACTTAACATCTGTTCATTTTCTTGAAAGTAAATTATACCACAACTAAAAGAAAGTTTATAGAGTTACACATCTGAAATTATGTACTTTGCCTTATATAAATTACAGTACAATAAAAATGGAAGAGCCCAAAACAGTCCACTAAGAAATAAATCAAATATATATAAAAAGATGCTCAATCTTATTCAAAATAAAAGAAGTTAGACACTAAGATAATATCTTCACTAGCAGATTAGCAAAGAGCAAAACATTTGGTAACACTATGTTGGCAAGAATGTGGGCAGAGACACATCAAGAGCAGGAATGGAAACTGGTTACAGCCTCTGTGAGGTCAGTCTGTCAGTCACGACCCTCAGTACTTAAAAGGCACACATCCTTTGACCCAGCAATTCCAATTATTTATCATACAGATATCCTTTTATGCATAGGGAATGATCTATGTACCAAGGTATTCACTCAACAGACAGGCAATCTGAATATCCAGCAGTGAAGGGACGGGTTAAACTATGGAGTACCCATACAATAAAATGTCTTGCAGCCCTTTAAAAGAAAAAAAAAGAAAGCAAGCTCTTTGTGTAGATGTGAGATGTAAAACACAAAAGGTAAAAACAGCAAAATACATCAAAGTGACTAGTACCTTATTATCTGTATTTAAAACAATACTGGGGAGAGAGTGTAAAGTATACACTTAAGTTAGTCTTATGTAAATAAAATATCGGTATTGATACAAAGAAAACTAACAACAGTGGCTGGCTCCAGGAAAATATCTTGGTGGTCAGGGGTAGAGGAGAAAATACTTATGAATTTTGAACAATGTGAATATATCACCTACTCAACAAATCTTCTCTGAAGCAGTTATCAGCTTCAATTCCTACGTATCAACTTTCTGGACATACTTGCATAAATATGCAAAATGTATCAATAGTTTGTTATCGCAATTAAACAGTAAAAAACCCAACACTTCTTGTGCAAGCACAAAAATATTTACCTTTACTCACCTCAAACATATCCCCAATACGTTCCTGAAAAGGAAGTAATTTTCTTCGACCAGAGAATTCTTAGAAACAAATCAACAATAAAGAAGGCGGAGCAGATTATATGCCCTTCTTAACACCAATCTTACACATGCATACACTCAGCAACATACTGTAAAACAACGTAACATTTCGAAATTCCTGTTCCAGGCCTGAGGAAAATAGATTACTGTGGCTTAGTTAGGGCTGACTTGACATTAAAAACTGTTTGTTTAAAATTACCACAATGTTTGCTATCAAAGTATTCTTTCCTGCAAGGACCTTCAAATGGCCCCTAAATTGTTAAAACCTGAATGGCTTAATTTACACATCACTCTCTATTTTTAGTTACTTTTAATTTTTGAAGAAAAAAATTGAAAAAGATACAAATAAATGGAAAGATATCTCATGTTCGTGAACTGAAAGAATACTGTTAAAATGTGAATACTACCCAAAGTGATCTGCAGTCGATGAAATCCCTATCAAAATTTCAATGACATTTTTCACATCTTTCTGGAGCTGGGCTAAACAGAGATTATCAACGAGAAGACTCTGGTATCCCTAAAAATTTTAAATACTCTACAGCATTGTAGGAAAAAATATGTATTTACTTTAAAATATTTTAAAACATATTTTTGTGTCTGTTGAAGTTTTTTTTAGGAGAGAGTTTTGCTCTGTCGCCAGGCTGGAGTGCAGGGGTGCAGTCTCGGCTCACTCCAACCTCCACCTCCCGGGGTCAGGCCATTCTCCTGTGGGCATGTGCCACCACGTCTGGCTAATTTTTAGATGGTCTCGATCTCCTGACATCGTAACCGGCCACCTCGGCCTCCCAAAGTGCTGGGATTACAGGCGTGAGCCACCGCACCCAGCTTATATTTTTTTTAAAGACAGAGTTTTGCTCTTGTTGCCCAGGCTGGAGTGCAGTGGTGCGATCTCGGCTCACTGCAACCTCCGCCTCCCAGGTTTCAAGTGATTCCCCTGTCTTAGCCTCCCAAGTAGATGGGATTACAGGTGCACACCACCATGCCTGGCTAATTTTTTATATTTTAGTAGAGACAGAGTCTCACCATGTTGCCCAGGCTGGTCTCAAACTCCTGAGCTCAGGCAATCCACCCACCTCAACCTCTGAAAGTGCTAGGATTACAGGTGTGACCCACAGCTTCCGGCCTAATTTTTTTTTTATGGTGGCAAATAAACGTATAAAAGTATTATAATTTTAGTTAACCTTAATGCCTTCCTTCCTTTTAGTATCTAAAAATTTGTTCCCACCCAAAGCTCATCTTGAATGAGCCCCAGCTAACACAGTAAGAAAAGGTATAGATTGGAAGGAAGAAATAAAACTATCTTTCTTCATAGATGGCATGACTGTCTCCATAGAAAATCTGAAAAGAACTGACAAAAAAAAAAGAACTAGCAAAAAAAAAAAAAAAACTCCAGGAACTAATAATCAATTACAGTAAGCCTGCAGGATACAAGGTTAATATACAAAAGTCAATCGCTTTCCAATTTGAAGTGAAAAACACAAATCATTTATATTACACTTAGGCACAAATCTAACAAAGCACGGATAAGAGCTATATGAAGAAAACTATAAAAGCCTGATGAAATATATCAAGGAGCTAAACAAATGGAGAAATATTCCATTTCCTTGGATAGGAAGACTCAAGACTGTTCAACATGTATTGTCTTCCCCACTTGATCTGCAAATTCAACACGTCAACAATCAAAATCCCAGCAAATTCTGTGGAGAGCAACAAACTAAGTCTTAAGTTCATATCAAGTTTTTTTTTTTTTGAAGGAGAGAACAAACTGAAAGGACTTGCCCTACTTGACCTTAAGACTTTCCAAAAAGCTACAGTTATCAAGACAACATGATATTAGTTAAAGAACAAATAGATAAAGGGAACAAAATAGCCCAGAATACATCTATAGACAGAAAACTGATCTCTGACAAAGTAACAAAGGTAATAAAATGGAGCAAAGATCATCTATTCAACAAATAGTGCCGGAACAAGTAAACATCCACAGGAAAAAATCCAATCTAGACCCAGACCTCACACTCTTCACAAAAAGTAACTCAAAATGGATTGTGTAGCCAGGTTCAGTGGCTCACACCTGTAATCCCACCACTTTAGGAGGCTGAGTAGGAGGATCACTTGAGGTCAGGAGTACACCACCAGCCTGGGCAACATGGCAAAAGCCTATCTCTATTTAAAAAAAAATACAAAAAATTAGCTGGGCATGGTGGTATGCCCCTGCAGACCCAGCTACTAGAAGGCTGAGGTGGGAGGACTGTTTGAGCCTGGAAGGCGGAGGTTGCAGGGAGCCAAGATCACCTCGCTGCACTCCAACCTAGGTAACAGAGCCAGACCCTATCTAAAAAAAAAGGACTCACAGGCAAGACACAGTGGCTCACACCTGTAATCCCAGCACTTTGGGAAGCCAGGGCAGGTGGACTGCCTGAGCTTCAGAGTTTCAGACTAGCTCGGTCAACATGGTGAAACTCCCGTCTCTAAAAATAACAACAATAATGAGGTAAATAAAATATAATAAAGAAAAAATATAAAGAACTCTTAAAACTCACCAATAAGGAAACACACAACCCTATTTTAAAAATAGACTAAGGGTATTTAACAGAAACCTTATTCAAAGACATACATATGTAAATATGCACGTAAAAAGATGTTCCACATCATATAATGATATGGCTTGGCTTTGTGTTCCCACCCAAAGCTCATCTGGAATAGTAATCCCCAGGTGTTGAGGGAGAGACCTCATGGGAGGTGATGGGATCACAGGGGCAGCTTCCCCCACTGTGGTTCTCATGAAATCTGATGGTTTTATATGGGGTTCTTCTTCCTCTTCCTTCACGCTCTCTTGCCTGCTGCCATGTTAGAAGTGCCTGCTTCCAGGCCTGGCGCGGTGGCTCACAGCTGTGATTCCAGGCTGGAGAATCGCCTGAACCCGGGAGGCAAAAACTGCAGTGAGCTGAGACTGTGCCACTGCACTCCAGCCTAGGGAAGTGCAGAGTGAGATTCTGTCTCAATTTAAATAAAAAAAAAAGGACAGACATGAACATACTGAACTTTTGCTCTCTACAAAGTTGTGTACGTACATCTGCTGCTGCAACAAACATATACTTTAAAAAACTGCCAAGCGCAGTGGCTCATGCCTGTAATCCCAGCACTTCGGAGGCTGAGGTGGGTGGATCATCTGAGGTTGGGATTTCCAGACCAGCCTCACCAACATAGAGAAACCCAGTCTCTACTTTAAAAAAAAAAACTTAGGTGTGGTGGTACACGCCTGTCTGTAATCCCAGCTACTCAGGAGGCCGAGGCAGAGGCTGCAGTGAGCCGAGATTGTGCCACTGCCCTCCAGCCTGGACAACAAGAGCAAAACTCCATCTTTTAAAAAAAAAAAAAAAAATTAAGTATTAAAAAGCCAATCATTTCTGAATTACATTTACTTATTAAACCTAAAAGCTGCATTATTTGATTTACAGTTATTTAAAGTATTCACTTCACTGAAATGTTTAGCCATTTTATTGTTTTCCATAATAGAAAAATACAGATTTGGAGAGAGGGAACAAATGTTGGTTTGCTCTGTCTTTGCCTTACCAATCAAATTACTCACTAGTCAGTCAATCATCTTAAACTAACTAATTAGCTTTTTGTTCTAATTATTTTAAAATTCTTAAATCCCTAAAGCTTAACTACATACTAACAAAAATGAAAACTCCATTTCAGTTGTTAAGGTGGTAACAGTAATTACATGTTATTTTCTTAACGCTGTTCATTAATCAATAAAGTGGGGATTTATCACTTCAATATGTTCCAATGTCAGGAGATCAAATTCCACGGATACCAATTTCTTCAGAGTTGAAATCTAGAATTTACACCTTTTGTAATCATTAGCCAAAAGGAGAAATAACAGTTATAATTACCCTGCAGCCACAAAAGTAGATAAATCTTTGAATTTTACCATTATTTCGGCTTTTTAAAAAGCACTATTTCATTATGTTAAGTTTCACGGTTATAAAAACAATCAAATTTACATTTACTATCTCAAGAGTTCCAGGAGACACTAGAGTCAAAGCTAAGAAAAGCCTGATCGGCCGGGCACAGTGGCTCACACGGGTAATCTCAGCACTTTGGGAGGCTGAAGCAGGTGGATCACCTCAGGTTGAGAGCTCAAGACCAGCCTGACCAACATGGAGAAACCCTGTCTCTACTAAAAATACAAAAATTGGTCGGGCATGGTTTCCCACGCCTGTAATCCCAGCTACTCAGCAGACTGAGGCAGGAGAATCACTGGAACCTGAGAGGCAGAGGTTGTGGTGAGCTGAGATCGCACCATTGTACTCCAGCCTGAGCAAAAACAGCAAAAATCCATCTCAACCAAAAAAAAAAAAAAAAAGGAAAGAAAAGCATGATCATGGCAAATACACAGAATAAGAAACTATTCAAAATAATGTTATGCATTAGAACATTTTGGAAACTATACACTACATGTATACTAGGGCAATGCTACTATAAAACCACTGTTATAATTGGAGCTCAATAGAGAAATGACAAACATCTCCAGTAAGAGTGGTACAACTTTTTCAAAGGTAATACACAGGACAAATTGCATGCATACCCATATAAATGCTTCCAAAAACTAATCCTCACGCTTTCTTCACTGGTCAAAAAAGTCAGCAGCTCTAAAGGATGTAACGGAGACAAAAGACCAAACGTGCATGAGCACTGCCAACAAAAAAATCACTTGAAGAGATCCACAATGACTACTTCCTTACATCTTTCCACCCAGCTGCCTCCCTTTATCACACCCAGTGGCTCCAAAATACTCCTTCTACCAGCAGTACCAGCATCACCTGGGAAACTGCTAAACATGCACATTCTCAGGTCCTAGCCTAAGACATGCTGAGTCAGAAATCAGGGGTAGGGTTAAGCAGTCTGTGTTAAACAGCCCTCCAAGTGAGTCTGATGGACAAAAGTCTGAGAACCACTGTTTCACTGCCCCTAGTTAAGACTTTCACTTCTCACCTCCGTCATGACAATAGCCTCCTGAATCCTAATGCATCCTCCGAGATGCTGCCAGGATTATCTGATTACACTGCAGTCCCACTCAAATTCCTTCACTAGGTCCCTCAACTTTCCAAAGCTTGGCTTATGCACAAGCCTCATGACCTGGGATCCTGCCACCACTATCTCCAACTCCCACACCAACCATCCCACACACACAGACTTATCTCTAGACCTAATTCACAGATTACTGTCCCTGGTGCTAACATTCCTCTTCTTGGAATGCTCTTCTTCCCCTACCCCTCCACTCACCCCATACCTAGCAATGAAGCTTGTGCTACACTTATCCAGCTCCTATTTCCTGTTGACATATGGCACAGTGGCTGGCATGTAATAGGCACTCAATGAAATCAAATGGGGGCAGGGGAAAAAAAGATCTTTCTCACATCTACATTCTAAAGTCCTTGAGATCAATGGTTTTTGTTTGTTTCTGTTTTTCTGAGACAAGGTCTCCCTGTGTCACTCAGGCTGGAGCACAGTGCTGTGATCTCAGCTCACTCAGGCTGGAGCACAGTGCTGTGATCTCAGCTCACTGTCATCTCCACTTCTCTAGCTGAAGCAATTTTCCCACCTCTGCCCCCGAAGCAGCTCCATGCCCAGCTAATTTCTGTATTTTTTGTAGGATGGGGTTTTGCCATGTTGCCCAGCCTGGTCTCAAACTCATGAGCTCAAGCGATCCACCCACCTTGGCCTCCCAAAGTGCTGCGATTGATTGCAGGCGTGAGCCAGCATGCCCAGCCAATGATCATGTCTTACCTGTCCCTGAATCCCTAGTTCTACAATGCCAGTATGTAACAAACACCTTTTTGAAGTCTGCTGAGTGAATAACTGCAGTCCAAAAGCCTTAAGAAAAAAATTATTATACAATCACATACAAGCAAATATTGATACCTTATAAAACCTATATGAAGACATTACTTCCTGAATTAGAACAGAAGTTTATTGTGATTCCAATGAAAGAAATCCAGGGCTTTTTGGAGAAATGGCTGACTCTAGGGCTAGGGAAGAAAAATACAAGATTGAGTCTGCAGCAAACTGTTATGTCAGAAAGTAAGAAACTGCTTAAAAATCAAAGAACAGAGCATGTTGAAAGGGCCCAGGAGGTCAGCCTGAAAGAGGTGCCAGCAGCCAAAGGTAGAACAATTGGAGGAACAAAGCAAGTAGTGATAACATTAAATTATAACCCAAATAACAAAAATATCCACGAGTCCACACTGACATAAGTCATGAAATGAGTGAATAATAAACAGGAGAAAAGAAACTAATCTCCTGTAAAGAAAAAAAAAATCCAATTAATACATGGAGAAAGGAATGAGGGAACCAGAAAAATCACACCTTTAGAAAACCACAGTAATCGGCCAGGTGCAGCAGCTCATGCCTCTAATCCCAGCATTTTGGGAGGCCAAGGCAGGAGGATCACATGAGCCCAGGAGCTGAAGGTTAGTGAGGCATGATCGTGCCACTGCTCTCCAGCCTGAGTGACAAGGCAAGACCCCTTGTCTCAAGGAGAAGAGAAAAGAGAGGAGAGGAAGAGAGGAGGAGGGGAGACGAGAAGAGAAGAGCCACAGTAAGTATTGCTCCAGACAAGATCCACGGATGAATGCTAAAATTACTGGACAAAACTTTCAAGGAAAAAAAAGGCTATCTCCACAGCCTCAAAGGATCTCCCCAAAATATTCCGTAATTACCACAGTGTTCAACATATTTCTTAATTACCTTGATTTTCCAACATGTCCACAAATTTTTCCATGCTTCTCCCTCTGGTACGAGGAACGTAATGTCCCTTTGCCTTGCATGAGGGCTAGATTTTTAGTAGACTCACTTCTAATGAGCAGTTTGAGAAGTGAAAAACAGTGATTTCAGAGCAAAGGAACTTGGCATACATTACCTTAACCAGGAGATAAGATTAACATCACCAAAATTAAGATATACCAGTAAGTACCTCCTATTTGATATGATAAGACAGGGACATCAACTCTATGGTATTCTACCTAAAACCTCAGTCGAATCACTGCAAGGATCACACAAACCAGTACTCTTCAAAATTGTCAAGGTCATGAAACGGGAAAGACTGAGGACACTGTCATAGGTCAGGAGACCAGGGAGACAACTAAACGCAACGTGAGAACCTGGACTAACACTGGGCAGAAAAAAAGACATGCATGGGAAAAACCAGGGAAATACAAATAAAACCCAGAGTTCAGTATCGCATCGATGTTCATGTCCTGGGTTGATAAATACACCTGGTTAGGTAAGACTAAACTGAGGGTGCAGGGCGAGGGGACACTGGAACTTTGCACTATCTTTGCAACTTACTTTCTGTAAGTCTAAAATTATTTCAAAATAGGTAATATTTTTTAATTATAATCACTTATACATTACTTAATCCAGATTAATAATGCCAATGTTAGCAGAGATTCTAATGACTTTTATATTAATGTAAAATCTTTAGAACTGTTGTGAAAATATATGAAAAGGTGACTAACCTAAAATTCAAAAATTACATCCACTAGCAACTTCATGATCCATTTATACCATAGCAATTTATTTTTCACGTGACTATTCTCAAATAAGCATCTAACTTATTTACCCCTTGGTTAAGGTCATGATGAAAAACAAAGGATTCCTCGTTCTCAATAGCAACTTCCCATTCCACACCCTTGTGCTTTAGCTTCTGTCCATTAGCTATTCAGATAGCAAATTAATTCCCCATCCCAACAAACTCCCAATCTTTATAATTCTTGTTCCCTAGAAAAAGAGCAGCAGCAGCAAGCCAGAAGGGAGACCTGGATGCTTAGCTCTTTTCAATACCATTCTCTCCTGAATCTCTAATTGTTTTTCTGCAGAATTCAGAAACATGAACTAGTTTCCAATACCCCTAGAATTATGTGGTATCATTCACACACCTATGACACTACCAACTCAACTTTCTTCCTGTCCAGAGCTGAGGTGTCTCCCTACCAAACCCCCACCTCAGCCTTCACACACTACACATCCAAGGTTAAAACATAATCCTGGGCCAGGCACAGTGGCTTATGCCTGCAATCCCAACACTTTGGGAGGCCGGCGTAGTTGGATCATGAGGTTGAAGAGTTCAAGATCAGCCTGGCCAAGATGGTGAAACCGTCTCTACTAAAAATATAAAAATTAGCTGGGTGTGGTGGTGGGTGCCTGTAATCCCAGCTACTCGACAAGCTGAGGCAGAGAACTGCTTGAACCCAGGAGGTGGAGCAGAGGTTGCAATGAGCCAATATCCTGCCACTGCACTCCAGCCTGGGTAACACAGCAGGACTTTTTTTTAAGATAGGGTTTCACCATGATGGCCAGGCTGGTCTTGAACTCCTGACCTCAGGTGATCCACCCACCTCGGCCTCCCAAAGTGCTAGGATTACAGGCGTGAACCACCGTGCCCAGCCAGCTCTGTCTTAAAACAAACAAACAAACAAACAAACAAACAAACAAAAACAATCCTGGCAGGGCGCAGTGGCTCACACCTGTAATCCCAGCACTTTGGGAGGCCAAGGTGGGCAAATCACCTGAGGTCAGGAGTTCGAGACCAGCCTCAACAACGTGGTAAAATGCTGTTTCTACTAAAAATACAAAACATCAGCTGGGTGTGGTGGCAAGCGCCTGTAATCCCAGCTACTCGGGAGGCTGAGACAGGAGACCCACTTGAACCCAGCAGGTGGAGGTTGCGGTGAGCTGAGATCACACCATTGCACTCCAGCTTGGACAACAGTTGAGACCAGCCTGACCAACACAGTGAAACCCTGTCTCTAGTAAAAACACAAAAATTAACTGGGCATGGTGATGTGAGCCTATAATCCCAGCTATTCAGAAGGCTGAGGTAAGAGAATCACTTGAGCCCAGGATGCGGAGGTTGCAGTGAGCACAAATGGCACCACTGCACTCCAGCCTGGGCAACAAGAACAAAATTCCATCTCAAAAATAAATAAGTAAAAAGAAAACATTAACTTCTCAAAATCTAACATTTATGATTATCAGCACAAAGCACATTTTCAGATTGGTCCATCAATTATCTATTTACCTGTTCTTGCTATTATTTGAGTCAACTGCCATCTTTAACAGTCCTCCAAGAAAAGCAGATGGCACTCACATATGTCCCTGGGCTTCCAAATTTAGACATTCAGTAAAACCTCTTCTGATCCTCCCCTAAATGCTGACCTTTTAATAAATTATTTCCAGTATTCTAATTATAAGGATGAACCAGTTTAAGACTACCAGCTATCATGAAAACATACCTAAGACAACAATCCACTCAAATATTTATTACGAACCTGCCAGGTCCTGTTCTAGGTAGCTGCAGACAGAATGACACATAATACAGAGCCCATCCCTGTTCTCATGGAGTTTAAATTCTGGAAGGAAGTTTTTAAAAAATGATCAAAGTTATTTCAGAGAGAAAATTACAATGTGGAGAATAGGGGTCTTATGGCTGAAAATTGCTGGGGGTGGGCAGTAATTTCAGTGTAACCTCTCTGAGGTGTTGGCAATGCAACTGAGAATGAATGGCATAAAAGAATCAGCTATATAACAATCTCAGGACAGAGTATGAGGCAAAGAACAAAGCAATTAAGACGTTGAGACAGGAATAAGCTTGTTCAGCGGGTGTGGAGCTGAATGGCTGGGCGCAGTGAACAACGTGAAACAAGATAAGGTTTGTGAGGTGGCCAGGGGCCAGATCACAAGGCAGAAGCCGGGGAGGAGAGACCCTCATAGGGTAAGATGTTTGAATTTTACGCTGAGTGTGATCGAAACTTAAGGAACAGGAAAGAGAAGGAAATGACATTTACTGGGCATTTAATGTAGTACTAGACTAAGTATAAATGTTTCTTCTGTGTATTTTTTTGAGACTGAGTTTCACTCTTGTTGCCCAGGCTGGAGTGCAATGGCGCCATCTCAGCTCACTGCAACCTCTGCCTCCCGGGTTTAAGTGATTCTCCGGTCTCAGCCTCCCAAGTAGCTGAGATTACAAGTCGCCCAGCTAATTTTTTTTAGTAGAAACGGGTTTTCATCATGCTGGCTGGGCTGGTCTCGAACTCCTGACCTCAAGTGATCAGCCCGTCTCAGCCTCCCAAAGTGCTGGGATTACAGGTGTGAGCCACCGCGCCCAGCCTCTTCTGTGTTTTCTATAAAACAACTATGCACTCCTGGAAAACTTCACTTTATACAGTCACACGCTAGAAGTAAAACTTTTATGAGAAAAGAAAAAGTTAAGGAAGATCATCCCTATGGCACTTTGTTACCAAAATATTAACAAAAGCAATCTGAATAAAAATGCAAATAAAAATGTTTAATAATAAGTTCCTAACAAAGATACGACTGTCAGTTGAAGGAAGCACATATAACCATTTAAGTTTAAGCTTAAGGAATAAGAACATTAGAACGGCAGCTTCAGCAGAAACAACATAAACCTTCAGTTTTTCAACTAACCTATAGTTCTCTTCTCATAAAATGCATTCAACAATACAGAAGTTAGATTGCTTTAAAGAGTAATCTAGCCAGGCACAGTGGCTCACGCCGATAATCCCAGCACTTTGGGAGGCCGAGGAGGCGAGCAGATCACCTGATGGGAGTTAGAAACCAGCTGACCAACACGGAGAAACCCATCTCTACTAAAAATACAAAATCAGCTGGGCGTGGTGCACGTGCCTGTAGTCTCAGCTACTCGGCAGGCTGAGGCCCAACTGCTTGAACCCGGGAAGGAGATTGAGGTGAGCCAAGATCGCACCACTGCACTTGTTTCAAGGACTGGAACATGGCCAAACTAAGCCCAAAGGAAGAATTCACAAGTGACCGCCCAGCTTGTTACCTTCAGCTCTTAGTACACTTTAAGCTCGACTATTGTTACCTGATGCAAAACATGAATAGGCTGGGGAAAATCATGTACTAACCAGAGCAATTTCCTTGTTATACTGACATAATTCCCGTATTTACCAATTACATGAGCCTATTCCAGATACAGACACACGCTGAGCACAACCAAGTAAGTATTCTTTTAACTTATGGTATCTCTCTTATTCTAATTAAATTCTTAAGAGGTAAGTCATGGTGTTTTGCAAATATGGGACCTGAAGCTCAAGAGAGGCAAGTGAAATGTATCCGAAGATTCCCACCACCTCCAACTGCCTCACCTCAGACTTGCAAACGCTCCTGGGAGGGCTTCAAACCAAGACCCTGCAATTCTACCACGTGCATTCACCTT
Organism: Plecturocebus donacophilus; assembly: GCA_004027715.1. Taxonomy (NCBI): domain Eukaryota; kingdom Metazoa; phylum Chordata; class Mammalia; order Primates; family Pitheciidae; genus Plecturocebus; species Plecturocebus donacophilus. Next base: position 106,815 of record PVKP010002339.1, read on the forward strand.
ATTTACCAAAAGACCATTAGTGCGCTGTTATGGTTCCTGTCATTACCAGTGTTCTATGCTGAATTGTCAGAACAAAGGAGCCAACCAGCCAATGTATCTACGAGCAAAATATACATGAGTCATCTGGAAGACAAGGCAAGAAAGGCAAATGAGGCTAGATAAAATAAGGCAGCCAGATTCACCAGCATATCTGACACACAAAAAAGGGAACAAACCAAATAGAGACACAACAAACTAGAACACATACCCACTACAGGCCGGGCTGGTGGCTCCCGCCTGTCATTCCAGCACTTTGGAGGCCGAGGCAGGCGGATCATGAGGTCAAGAGTTCAAGACCATCCTGTCAACATGGTGAAACCCCGTCTCCGATAAAATACAAGAAATTAGCCAGTGTGGTGGTGGCGCAAGCACTACCAGTAGCTGTATTCCCAGCTCCTCTGGAGGCCGAGACAGGGGAAGCACTTGAACCCAGGAGGCGCAGTTTGCAGTGAGCACCCCTGCACTCCAGCCTGGAGACAGAGCAAGACTCCATCACACACAAAAAACAGAGAGAGAGAGAAAGAAAACATACCCACTACAAGAAAGAGAGCCCAGAGATACAAAAGATGAAAGTATCTACTTTAATCTGCAGACAAGTGAACAAAGGGCAAAAAAGGGAAAAGCCCATAAAATACACTCATCCGCCTCCCCCCCCATTTAATAGTACCTTGTCTGTTTTAACAACATTCAGAGGAAAATGAAAATGCTAATCACTTAAATGTTACTGTCCTTGGAGTTTTTTTTAAATCTGCTGACGAATTTTTAAAACTTTTAAAGTATTTTTTTAGAATATCGCTCAAATATTGCTACAATCATTTTAAGTTCAAAGTTTTAAAACCGAAAATCCTATATTCTCTACAATAAATTCTGGTTTCTAGAAAGTAGCTCAAAGGCAAAGGGTCATCTTCTACTTTAGAAGGCTCCAAATGGTAACACAAATCTACCAAGACCCTGTCCCAACCAAATGCCCCTAAATATCCAAGATCTCAGCTCACCCTGAATACTTTTTTTTTTTTTTTTTTTTTTGAGATGGAGTCTTGCTCTTGCTGCCCAGGCTGGAGTGCAATGGTGCTATCTCAGCTCACTGCAACCTCCACCTCTGGGTTCAAGTGATTCTCCTGCCACAGCCTCCCAAGTAGCTGTGTTTACAGATGCCCACCACCATGCCCAGCTAATCTTTTGTATTTTTAGTAGAGACAAGGTTTCACTTTGTTGCTCAGACTGGTCTTGAACTCCTGACCTCAAGTGACCCACCCACTCGGCCTCCCAAAATGCTGGGATTACACACTGGTCCTGGATATTTTCATCAGTTAGCTAGAAGAGGAGGATGTTACCCCAGGTTCACTCTGACAACTCGATATTACCATCATCTGAACCTCCTCTATTTTCCCAATCTGTCCTGTTGCAACTCATTGTCATTAAATGAAAATCTGACCTGGCTCAGGTGTAATTCCAGCACTCTGGGAGTCCGAGGCAGGTGGATCACCTGAGGTCAAGAGTTTGAGACCAGCGTGGCCAAAATGGTGAAACCCCGTCTCTACTAATACAAAAATTAGCCGGGCGTGGTGGCACAGGCCTGTTATCCCAGGTACTTGGGAGGCTGAGGCAGGAGAACTGCCTGAACCTGGGACGTGGAGGTTACAGTGAGCCAAGATCGCACCACCACACTCCAGCCTGGGCGACAGAGCGAGACTCCATCTAAAAAAAACAAACAAAAAGAACGCCCCTGCCAGCCTACATTCAACAGTAGAAAACACAGGAACATACAAGATGTCCCCATGCCAGACTGTGATCGCAGATCTGCATAGGAGGAGGTCAGAAAGAACCAATCGGGGCCACAGAATCAATTGTGCAACAAAGACTGGTTTAAAGAGACAAAGGGCACAGAGTGTGGACATCCTTTGACCTCTTAAGAAAAACCACAGTCAAAGAGAAGGGCAGCAGTAGATGTATGGACTGGGCATGTAAGACCATGAATCAGAAAAAAAAGCCAGGCAAGAATCATATGCCAGTAGTCAAAGGTAAGGGTTCAGGTTAGGGGGAAAAAACAAACAACAAACAAAAAAACACCATGACCAAGGGGAAAGAGACTGCAGAGTACATAAATATCAGGAAGCAGCGGGCAAGTCCAAACAACACCCCAATTCAGGTTTAACTGCTATGGTCAGGCCGAGGTCTCTGAATCTTTTACCCATGTTCTGAGTATTTTCCTTGTTTCTCCTAGCAAATTCTACACTGTTATCAAGCCAAAAGGATTCTGCAGCTGACAAAAACCAAAGAGCAGGGTGCTAAGTTATCAAGAAGACCCTCAAAATTCTTACTTACAGCACAGCCAGTCCCGGTGGCTCATGCCTGTAATCCCAGCACTATGGGAAGCCAAAAGCAAGAGGATCACTTGAGCCCCTGAGTTCAAGACCAGCCTGGGCAATATAGTGAAACCCTATCTCTACCAAAAACCACAAAAACCAACTAGGTGGCGTGCACCTGTAGTCCCAGATACTCAGGAGGCTGAGGTGAGAGGATCACCTGAGCCTGGGGAGGTCGAGGATGCAGCGAGCCATGAACATGTGTCACTGCACTCCAGCCCAAGTAACAGAGTTAAGACCTTGTCTCAAAAAAAGAAACATTCTTACAGCAGGAACACAGTAAGTCCAAAGGACAACTAATGTGTGAAACTGGATGTTATCTCCTTTCCAGTTTTGTATACGTGAATCACTCACAAAAGCAACAACGGTCTACTGCACCAGCAAACAAACCTATAACTCAGTCAGAGCCTCATGGGATTCAACTTAAGAAGAGAAAGGCTGAGGAGTGCCAGGCACTATACCAGATGCTGAGGATCAAGATGGGTGACCTGGGCTAGAAACAGATGACTAGTGGTCATCAGAAGCCAGGATGTTAATTTAAGACTGTCATAGAAAGAGAGTTAATCTTCAATCAAACAGAATAACTTCATGCAGGCAGCATGTTATGGCATGTAAATTTTTGTTTAAAACAATATAAAACAACTATACAAACTTCTTCTCAAATAGGATATAAGAACTTCATATAATGGTCATTCTTCTGTTTGTAATTACAGTCCTTTATCAGAAGCATTCAGGGTTCTTCTTAAAAGCCAGAGCTAAGCCGGGTGCGGTGGTTCACGCCTACAATCCCAGCACTTTGGGAGGCCCAGATGGGCGGATCATCTGAGGTCAGGAGTTCAAGACTAGCCTGGCCAACATGGTGAAACCCCATTTCTACTAAAAATACAAAAATTAGCTGGGCACAGTGATGGGCACCTGTAACCCCACTACTCGGGAGAGGCTGAGGCAGGAGAATCGCTTGAGCCAGGGGAGGCAGATGTTGCAGTGAGCCAAGATCGTACCACTGCACTCCAGCCTGGGCAACAGAGACTCTGTCTTAACAAAAAAAAAAAAAAAAAGAAAAAAGCTAGAGTAGTTCAGATTTTCCCTCCAAAAAAACTCTTAAATGTACATTTAAGAGCAACCAAAATTCTTTATCATTTCTATCTTCTTTTTTTTTTTTTTTTTTTTGGAGACAGTCTCACTCTGTCGCCAGGTGCCAGGCTGGAGTGCAGTGGTGCGATCTTGGCTCACCGCAACCTCCGCCTCCCGGGTTCAAGCAATTCTCCTGCCTCAGCCTCCCGAGTAGCTGGGACTACAGGCGCGTGCCACCATGCCCGGCTAATTTTTCGTATTTTTTTAGTAGAGAAAGGGTTCCACCATGTTGGCCTGGATGGTGTCAATCTCTTGACCTTGTGATCCACCCACCTCAGCTTCCCAAAGTGCTGGGATTACAGGCGTGAGCCACCGCGCCCGGCCTGCATCTTACTTCTTATGTATGCCTTACAAGATTAAGGCACCAGAACTTCAGAATCCTCATATAGCTTCAGAAGACTACCTGAAGACATTAGCCTCCGATAAATGTAACTCATCCATGCTCTGTCATTCAGAATGTCAGCTTTCCCATTCTGAGTACTGATTCTAAATCCATAAAAGTAGAAAAGTACAACTCTATACTCCTTTGAATGAGTATTTTCTAAATTAACTTAACAAAATTATTAAGAAATAATGTCCATTAAAAGCATGTTTTTAAATGAAAAATAAAGAGTATAGAAAATGCCTGTGTAATAAAACAAGTTCCTGAAAATTTTTCAGTTATTTCTGCACGTATACATATCCTGTGTTGTGCCAAATGGATTTTTAGTGGGATCCATGTTAACGTTTGTGTAAAATTTAACACGTATATTTGAAGTGACTGATCAGAGCAGCAGCCACTGACAATGGGAGCAGTGTGGCCTAGAGAAAAGTAGGGATTCCACTCCAGAAAGCAAAAAAAAAAAAAAAAAAAAAAATTTTTTTTGAGACACAGTTTCACTCTTTCTCCCAGGCTGGAGTGCAGTACACCATCTCGGCTCACTGCAACCTCGGCTTCTCGGGTTCAAGCCATTCTCGTGCCTCAGCCTCCCGAGTAGCTGGGATTACAGGTGCCCGCCACCACACCCTGCTAATTTTTAGTAGAGATGGGGTTTCACCATGTTAGGCTGGTCTCAAACTCCTGACCTCAGGTGACCCACCCGCCTCAGCCTCCCCAAGTGCTGGAATTACAGGCACGAGCCACCGCGCCCAACCAAAAACTTTGTTTTTAAGAAAAGTATCTTGCATTGGAACCAAATTTAAAAAAAAGAAAAAGAAAAAAAGTAAAGGCCCGGCGTGGTGGCTCACGCCTGTAATCCCAGCACTTTGGGAGTCCGAGGCGGGAGGATCACCTGAGGTCAAGAGTTCGAGACCAACACAGAGAAACCATGTCTCCACTAAAAATGTAAAAATTGGCCAGGTGTGGTGGTGGGTGCCTGTAATCCCAGATACTTGGAAGGCTGGGGCAGGAGAACCACTTGAACCCAGGAGGCAGCGGAGGTTGCAACGAACCAAGATTGCACCATTGCACTCCAGCCTGGGCAACA